>SJYT01012882.1:400968-450937 GCA_006410635.1 Cephalophus harveyi
ATTAAATTGAGTCGGTAATTTGATTTCAGAGAGAAGCTGAAAACCTCGTAATGGCAGGAGCAGCTCAATTCCATGGTGAAAAGGAAAAGCCTTAAATGGGGCTATTAAGCTTTTGCCTGGGATGGATCTGCCCGGAGAAGTAGGAAGGAGGGAGGGCGGGTGGGGGGAGAAGTCATCCTCGAGGTAGAGACCGTTTATCAGCCAAGACAACCCTGATTATTTATTTATTTATTTATTTCGCGTTCCGGGCGTTGCCGAAGGCCTCCTCTTCTTGGCTGCATTTCAAATCCCACTTGCAGTGAAGGGCCAGCCTGGGGGTGGGGGTGGGGCTGCTACCCTTCCGGGGAAGCACTGAGTACCCGCTCTGGTTCAGGCTGCGCTGGGCTTCTGGGCTAGAGAGCCTGGGAACACTGGTGTCCCTGGGGGTCAACAGGGGTCACTGGAGCTGTCCAAGCCAGCAGAGTGCCAGCTGCTGCCATGGGAACTAGAGGAAGGGAGTGGTGAGTCATGAAAGCAAAGCAGCGCACTCCCCATCCTCTCCTGCGGTTCCTCCCACGAGGCTCTGTCATGACCTGGGGCCGTGGCCCTCTGAGGCCCAGGGGAGAGGACTTCTCACATCACAGCACCTTATCAACACCTACCTTCTCAGAAGACGTCTGAACTATTGTTCAGTTGCTAAGTCGTGTCCAGCTCTTTGTGACCCCATGGAGGGCAGCACACCAGGCTTCCCTGTCCTTCACCATCTCCCAGAGTTTGCTCAAATTCAAGTCCATTGAGTCAGGGATGCCACCCAACTGTCTCTTCCTCTGTTGTCCCCTTCTCCTCCCGCCTTCAATCTTTCCCAGCATTAGGTTCTTTTCCAATGGCTCAGTTCTTTGCATCAGGTGGCCAGAGTAATGGAGCCTACAGCTTCAGCATCAGTCCTTACAATGAATTTTCAGGCTTGATTTCCTTTCAGATTGACTGGTTTGATTGCCTTGCACTAGAAGAGACTCACAAGTCTTCTCCAGCACCACAGTTAAAAAACCTGGTCCTTTCGCATTCAGTCTTCTTTATGGTCCAACTCTCACATCCTGAGCTATGGCTGAAGGCTTATCATGCTCTGCTGGAATAAGCAAACATCCTCTCTGCCTGGGCCTGGGAACCTGACTGTTCAGCTTCTCTAGATGGCAGCAGAAATGACCTCAAGTGTGGCTCACAGGCTCTGAGTTAGAAGCCTGTGTCCATCTTCTCAGTGGCCCCTAAACAGACCCGTTGGGAAGAACCACTGTCACCCCCTATGTAACTGATCTGGAAACCGAGGCACAGAGAGGTTAGTGCCTTGCCCAAAGTCATCCAGCTAAAGAGTGAAAAGACTGGGACTTGAACCACAGCAGCCCGGCTGCAGAGCCTTCAACCCTTCTCCTTTCCCATGCCTCACACATTTATCAGCAAAAAGATAAACACAAAAGCCCTGAGTGTGCACTCATGGGTCATCCAAGCAGGTGGGTGTGCATGCGTGTGTGCTCAGTCTTGTCTGACTGTTTTGTGCTCTGTGGACTGTAGCCCGCCAGGCTCCTTTGTCCATGGAATTCTCCGGGCAAGAATACTGGAATGGGTAGCCATTCCCTTCTCCAGGGGATCTTCCCAGCCCCGGGATCCAACCCACATCTCCTGCATTGGTAGGTCCCTGAGCCACCTGGGAAGCCCCAAGCAGGTGGGAGGTATGCCCAAATGATGCCCACCCCACCCCCATCCCTTGCACTAGTCATCCCTTGGGGCATTGCCAGGACTCACCCCATTAAGGGAGTCTCTCAAAGGCCTTCGTGAAATTCTGAAGCTCAGGAGGCCTGTGCCCTCCAGGGCTTGATGCCAACCTGGGCTCTGTTGGCTCCTGCTGGGGGTCCCCAGGCCAGCAGGAAAAGGGTCTCTAGGTTCAGCTAGGCTGGGTGAGGAAACGGGTGCTTGTAGGCTCTTTGTTTGCTGGACAGGTGTGTGCCACCCCACTCAGCCTGCTCCACTGGCCAGCTGTGCACTGACTATATGACTCTCCCACAGATGAGGCGGTGGGCTTCTCGGAGGCAGAGGACAGACAGCTCTCAGGAAGGGCTGTCCGGTGGCTGCACTCTGCTGGCAGCTTCTCAGCAGTGAGAACTGGCAGGAGGGTTGCTGGGCCCTCCCTGTGCTCTGGCTTGGGCTAGGTCTGAGACCTTCAGGTGGGCACCAAGGCCTGGCACTGCACCTTGGAAGTAACTGTTGGGGCAGTGATGGTGGCATGTGCCGCCAGCAGGAGGGTGAATCCCCTCCAGATCCTGACTTGGTTCTGGGAATGACAGATCCAGGTGCCCTCTGATCCCTCCCCAGGTGGCCCCACAGCTTCCGTTCTGGAGTTGGTTTGCTAGTACTTTCTCAGGGGACAGTGGGAAGCCAACACCTCTCCAGCAGGGCTGGTCTTCAAGGGCCTTGTCAGTGGCTGGACCTCCTGTTGGCCTGGCCAGGGCCCCAGACGTGGTCCAGTTGGCTTCCACCTCCCCCTGTGACAGTCCTCCAGGAGGAGAGGACTTCCTGGTAGCTGAGGGGAGGGAGGATCTGTTCAGGCCTAGACTGTCAGGGTCACAGACAGCCTGAGACCCCCAGAGAGGCAGGTGGAAAGGAGACAGCTGAAGACAGAGTTCCCTGGGGGCGGGAAGAACTGGACAGCTACTATGGGGAGACCAGGGGACCAGGTCACCCCACTTTCCCTGGGGGAGCTGATCCTCTGGGAAAGGAAAAAAGGAAGCCAGTAGGTGATCATCTTCTTGCACAGGCTGGCTGTTTACAGAAATGGTCCAAGCCCCTTTTGCAGTGAGAGAGCACTGGAGAGAGAAAAATCTCTAGAAATAAGATGTGGTCTCGGCCACCCTGAGAATGGCAGCCTGAGGAAGGGCTGGTGGCAGCTGCGAGCTCGGGCTGGTTCTCTAGGCCCGGCTCCCAGACTCCAGCCACAAGTCCTTGGAGATGTGCCTCAGTTTCCCCCTGTTTTGGTGCACAGCCACAGACCCTCCCTACTGCCTCCTTGTGCCCAGTCCTGAGGCCATGGGGGGATGTGAGCCAGGCAGGACAGCTGGGCTGCACTCAGGTGGGAGCTCTTGGCGAGGGTTTGGGGCAGGTGGTGTTGGGGAGCTTTCTCAAGAGAATGGCTAGCATTTGAGGAGGAGGACACATGGCCAGAGATCAGAATGGGGCTCCCTTTGAAAGAACGGTGGTGAGAGAGGGGGGCCTTGTGCCTGGTTGGGTCCACTGATGCCTCGTGGGGCTGTGCCCTTTAGGGGAAACCTTGAGTGGAAGTCAGGGAGAGGGACTTCCATGCCCCAGTCCATGGGAAGGTGAGTGAGCGGAGCTCTGACAAAGCGCTTCCCAACAAGGATCTATTGCATAGCACATGGAACTCTGCTCGGTGTTATATGGCAGGCTGGATGGGAGGGGCTTGGGGGAAGAAGAAAAGATACATGCACATGTATGGCTGAGCCCTTTGCTGTTCACCTAAAACTACCACAACATTGTTGATTGGCTGTGTGTGTGTGTGTGTGTGTGTGTGTGTGTGTGTGTCGCTCAGCTGTGTCTGACTCTTTGCTACCCCATAGACTATAGCTCACCAGGTTTCTCTGTCCATAGGACTTCCATGGGTTGCCATTCCCTTCTCCACGGGATCTTCTCAACCTGGGGATCGAACCTGGGTCTCCCACATTGCAGGTAGATTCTTTACCATCTGAGCCATCTGGGAAGCCCCGCTAATTGGCTATACCCCAATACAAAATAAAATGTTTAAAGTTAACAAAACAAAAAAAGGAAGAAAGCCCTTCCTAGAGGCCTCCAAATGCAGCTGGTCCTCAGTTTGGAACTGGGAGAAAGTGGCAGACGGCATTCCTGCTGGAGGGTTCCTGGGGATGGTGGGGAGTGGTCCTCAGCATGGCAGCTGAAGCAGACAACTCCTTCCTGAACCTCTCAGAAAGGAAGCAGAGATCAAGTCCTTCTCCTAAGAAAGCAGAATCCTCCCAACACCCTGCTGGAGGGGCCATTCGGGTCCCCCTTTTTTACAGACAGGGAAACAGGCTTTGGAGTTCAAGTTCAAGCACTGGAGTAGAAACTGTCCTCATCGGTTGAATTTCACAGACCCTTGACCTGGAGTCCTTTCTGAGACCAAGTAAGCATCAAAATCTATTTCTGAAATTGAATCACAATTTCATCTTTTCTGTAAGTTTTTATTCATTTTTTGTTGCTGGGTCTTCATTGCTGCACACAGGCTTTCTCTGGGTGCAGCGAGCAGGGGCTACCCTTCACGGTGCTCAGGCTTCTCGTGGAGGTGCCTTCTCTTGTTGCAGAGCACAGGCTGTAGACACAGAGGCTCCAGCAGTTGCAGCATGCAGGCCTGGTAGTTACAGCTAGTGGGCTTTAAGAGCACGGGCTCAGTAGTCATGCCACACGGGCTTAGTTGCTCCACGGCAGGCGGAATCTTCCCAGACCAGGGATCGAACCTGTGTCCCCTCCACTGGCAGATGGAGTCTTATCCACCAAGCCACCAGGGAAGTCCCAGATTTTCTGTAAATTGCTCCTGGTCCCAACTCTCTGCCTCTATGTTTGATGCCACCAGCTGGTTCCACCTCTGAGCCATTCCTTAAGTTGAGACCAAATCCATCAGCCCAGCCCCAGGAACCATACAGAACAGACTCTGCCTTGACCCCATCAACATCCTGGGCGAGACCGTTCTTTGTTGTGAGGGGGCCTCCTGTGCACCCCAGCAGCATCCTTGGCCTCTACCCTCCACGTGCTAGCAGCGTGGCCTTGCCTTGTCCTAATCAGAAACATCTCCAGACTGCTGACTGTCCCCCGGGAGGCAGAAATGCACCCCACCCAGCTGCAAATTCTGGCTCACAAGTCAAATATAGCCCTTAGACATGTTTGGTTTGGCCTGCAGAGGGTTTAAATGTTTTCTAAATTAACTGACAAAATTTTATAAACAGCTTTTCCTGAAAAGTCACGTTTGGCCACGCCAGCCTGCCTCCCTACAAGGCAGGAATGGGTTCCAGTAAAGTGAAGCTACTTTTCTTTTTTTTTTTTTTTTCTTTTCTGGCCACACCACTCAACACGTGGGCTTTTAGTGCCATGGCCAGGGATCAACCCCATGCCCTTGCATTGGAAGCGAAGAGTTTTAACCACTAGACTGCCAGCAAAGCCCAAGGCTACTCTGTTCAGAGTGGTCTGGTGGCTGTCAGTGCGCCAGAGTCCCCACCTCTCCCTTGTGGCTCCTACGCTGAGCTTCATGGCCTTTGTCATCCGACACTCGGGCCAGGGGTGGATGAAGAGCAAGATGCGAAACAGGGCAGGGCCCCTGATGGTTTTCTAACTCTCACTCCTTTACACTCCCCACATTTTTGCCGATAACTCCTGCTTTAAAATGTAAAACAGGTGTAGCTAAACCACCCTCTTGGTTTCTTCTCCAGGCTGGACACTCCATTGCCTCCACTGTCCTTGACACCTCTGATCTTAAATAATTAGGATTTCTCCCATAGGTTCTAACCACCTTTTGTGGGGGAGGAAGGAGAGTTTTAAAAATCTATAATGAGGAGTTCCCTGCAGTCCTGTGGTTAGGGCTCTGTGCTTCCACTGCAGAGGGCTTGGGTTTGATCCTCGGCGAGGAACTAAGATCCCCCATGAGGTGCAGCCAAAAATTAAAAAAATAAAAATAAAGTGTGTGTGTGTGCTCAATCACTCAGTCATATCTGACTCTGTGGCCCCATGAATTGTAGCCTGCCAGGCCCCTCTGTCCAAGGAATTTTCCAGGCAAGAATACTGGAGTGGGTTGCCATTTCCTACTCCAGGGGATCTTCCCGACCCAGGGATCTGACCCAAGTCTCCCTTGTCTTCTGTATCGGTCAGTGGATTCTTTGCCACTGTGCCACCTGGGAAGCCCAAGTAAATAAAGACTAACAGTTTTAAAAAATATCTGTAACCTCCAAGTGCTTAGGCACTAATATTCCAATAGATTATCCACATATTATCTCAAGGATATGTTCTTTGTCTAAAACTTTTTAAAAATTCCTGCTGAAAATTCAATCCCATGGGCATTTATTAAGTGTTTACCAAGGCCAGGGCAGTCTGATAAGGCCCACAAAGAGCAAAATGCTGAACCAGGCAGGGCCCCTGAGGGCACGGAGCTCCCAGACCACAGGACAAGACAGGAGCGTGTACCAACAACTATAATAAGAGTAGGAAGACCTAGAAACTGCAGAGGATATACAGGGAAGGCATGCTGGAAACCAGGGAGGGGAGCGGTTCCCTCTGGCTCCTGGTATTAAATTAATAAAACAAGGAAGAGAACATTCTTTCCTCATGTAAATCTTTCGAGAGAGGTCAAAAAGACTTCCCAAAATGTTCTTATTGCTGTTGCCAGCTATTTTTGTATTTTATGTACTAGGTCCCTACCAAGAACCTATCCTCTCTTCAAAGCCCTAGACAAAGGTCACGTGCTCCTTGGCGTCTCCCTCCCCAAACCCGCCTGCCCTCCATTACAACTCTCTGGACATTTCTTCTCTTCCCTTCCAGACAGGCCAGTACTTGAAAGCAAGGACAGAATCCAATGAACTCCGTTTCCTCCCACGGGGCCTCACGCGTGGCAAATGCTTAGTGAATACTTGTTGGATAAAATTCTGGCCCTCCCTTTCCAAAATCAATGTCATCGCTGCAGGAAACTGTTAAAACAAAAACAGCCGAAATGTGTAAAAACTTTCAGGAAACCTTTCCATTTTTAGCAGACTGTTAGAACTCATCCCCGCCCCGCCTCTTCCTTTGTTTCTAATTCTGAATTTGGGGCTAGATGGTAGGCAGTCCCCCTTTTAATCTTTAAATATAGTTCTGAATATAATTACATTTTTATGCAGCACCGAAACATCATATCCTGGTAACGGGGCATTCTTGCACTATTAACATCTGAGTTAAATCTCCTTCGCGTCTGTCTTCTATTGAGGACAGTTAGGAAGTCGAAGATGAAAGTGATCAACATCATTTGTGAATTATGTGTATTTCCTTATGCTGTATTTCAATGGGTTTTGCTCCTGGTGGTTTTGTGAATACCAGGTTGTCTGGTAACCGCGCTTTCACCAAAACCCCCTTTCAAGCAGAGAATCCCAGCATCTTGGAATGGACACACACCACGTGGAGAAGAGGGCCCGACTTGGGTTCAGAAATAAGTGGCATCAAGTACTATTCTTTGCCGAAGAGCCTACTCCCTCCTGTAGGTGACCCGAGAAACCGGAGCCCACACAGATTGCTGGAGGATCGAAATGGAAGTGGCTCATTTTGTGCCAGGAAACCCACTGAGCTCCTAAGAACCATCACCTCCAGTCCTCAGAGCAGGTACCCCTATTCTCATTTTGCAGGTGAAAAAAAAAAACAAGGCTCAACAAGGTTAAGTGACATGCCGAGGTCCTGCAGCTAGAAAGTTAACGTGCCCCTTCCCTCTCCCCGGCACTTTGACCACATCACCACATCAGCCAGCAACCACATCACCACCGGTTCCCTTGGCCTTCCTGTTCCTGAGCCAGTTCCAGCCAGTGTGCCTGGTGCCATTGATTCCCTGGCTGGGTGTGGGATGTGTCAAGCCAGGGGAAAGGAAGCCTTATCATGGGAGAAAGCCACAGGCTGAACCAGCCCTCTCCGTGACTCTCACCCATACACCAGAAAAACCCCAGAGGATGGGGTGGGGGAGCAAATTTCCAGCTCAGGGCCATCCTATAGAAAGCCTGCTTTCCTGGGGCTCCTTGGGAAAGGAGCAAAGCTGTGGAGCAGTGAGGCATTATTTGCACGTGTCACGGTGCATCCTGTGCCCTGTGGCTGTCCCTCCCCTGGAGCCACCCTGACAAGAGTGGCAGGCTTCCAGGGTGTAAGTGGCAATGGTCCATTTTCTGCTGGCCTCACCGTGCTGCTCTCGCGCCTCTGACTCCTCACCACCTCAATGGCCTGAGCAGAAGGGGCCTTCAAAAGGGGCAGGACAGCCAACACCACTACCAAGACCCTGACCTGGACCTGGTACACCTCAGCCTCCAGGACACAGATCACCACGGTCTCTGTCTTCAAGACGTGGGACTGGAAGGCTTGGGAATTCTAGTCTCAGGCTCTCCTCTTGTGGCTCAGACAGTAAAGAATCCGCCTGCAGTGCAGGAGACCTGGGCTTGATCCTTGGGTTGGGAAGATCCCCTGGAAAAGTGAACAGCAGGCTACCCATTCCAGTATTCTGGCCTGGAGAATTCCATGGACGGGGAGCCGGGTGGGCAACAGTCCATGGGGTCACAAAGAGTCGGATCCAACTGAGCGACTTTCACTCATTCCTCTGAGTAGGAGCCTCTTTAGACCAGATCAAGCCTCTGCTTTGGGATGTGAACAAGACCCCCAGCTCTGGCTGGAGGGATGATTCTGGAAGGACACGTGACACAGAAAGATACACACTCTCCAGTCACATGGACAAGAGGGTGGTGGCAGGACCACAGCCAGGGGCCACGCGTGTGGCCGGTACAGTACATTTTCAGGGTCAGTGACGTGAGATGGGGTTTCCCAGGTGGCACTAGTGGTAAAGATCCCACCTGCCAGTGCAGGAGAGGTAAGAGACTCGGTTTTGATCCTTGGGTCAGAAAGATCTCCTGGAGGAGGGCATGGCAACCCATTCCAGTACTCTTGCTTGGAGAATCCCGTGGACAGAGGAGCCTGGCCAGCTACAGCGCATAGGGTTGAACAGAGTCAGACATGACTAAAGTGACTTAGCTCACTTGCTCGCTCGACATGAGATTACTTGGTGTTGAGTATCACTGCCTGGGCTGGAACGTGGCTGCACTGATGAGGAAGAGAAGAAAAAGCCATCCCCAGCACCGGGGGATCCCACTATACTCAAAAGCCCACGAGGAAGCAGATGCTGAGAGCAGCTCTGCCGTGGGAAACTACAGAGATGTTTCAGCCAAGACTTCTTCAGCTCGGTGACCTAGCCTGGTGCCCCTTCCATTACCAAAGCTGCTCTTAAGAAATAAAGCTTGTATCAGTTGTTTACACTTTAGCAAGAATTTCGTCGTGTCAGCCCTCTCACGGGGCCGTTTTAAGCCAGCTCTGCAGTGGCTAAATGAAAGCATCTGTCTCTGAGTAAATGGATTTCAAGCATTGTGAATAAGAAAAGAGATGTTTGAGGGCTTGGTGAGGCCATCCCCAGTGCCCTAAACTCCCCAGAGCCCCGCCGTAAAATCTGGCCCATGATAAAATTCTAATACCCCCATGTCACATCTTAGTCGCCTCGGATCTACCCGCTCAGGATGAAGCCTTTGATCCACCTGGCTCCACACACAGAGTTCCTTAAAATTTAATTCCCCAAAAGTAGGAAGTGGTCTTCCCAGCCCCTCTGTATCACACCCCAAGCTGGGTGAAATAGTTATCACATCCAGGGTCTAGATCAGGGGTCCTGACCGCTGTCAGACCACAGAGCCCTGGAGAGCCTGGTGAAGACAGAGGACCCTCTCTCATCTATGTTCTCGGAGCCCCTGGAGGCCACCTCAGGACTTCCTAGGAGTTTGAAGACCCCTAGGTTTGGAAAAGCAGATGATTCCACTTTTCATCCAGTCTCCACACTCCATCCCTACTCCACATACACACTCATATCCACCAGGAAGAGCCAAGGTCTGTCCATGCCATGCAATTCAAGAAAGCATGGCTGAGGTGGGGCGGGGCCACTGGCACAAGATGCCCAGAGGATGGAGGAACACAGAAGGGACCAGGGAACAACGCAACCGGAAAGGCAGGACCTTGGGGGCACCCCTGGGTCTCACCCGGTGGGCCAGCGGCTCCCAAAGACTAGGTGTAGGGACTTGCCTGGTAGTCCAGAGCTTCCAACCCAGGGGTAAAGGTTTGATCCCTGGTGGGGGAACTCAGATCCTGCCTGCAGTGCGTCTCGGCCAAAAAATAAAGCCGAGGCATAGTGGCCGCTCCCCACAAGCAGCAGGAGCCCTGGGGGGCGTGCTGCACCTGCTGAGGCTGGAGTGGCTCCCGTGACCTCGGAAACTGCTCCTCCGGAAGCAGACCCCCTCCGACCTTCCGACCAGCCTCTGGACTGAACCCCCAAGTGTCACAGAGCTCAGGTCCAGGGACTGTGGCTCCAGTACCACCAGGAAATATTATTTAGCTGAGATATTTTTAGCAGCAAGCCAGCTCAGAGCAAATGTCATGTGAGCCATCTTCTCTTACACGGCAACTTTGGGCTATTTAAAGAGATGGTAATTACGCTCCTGCCACCATGATCAGGACGACGAGCTGAATGCGTGATTGCAGGAGCCCCCCGTCTGTCTCCCACAGCACTTGATGCTAATGGAGCCCAATTTTCAAAGCCGCCTGCCTAAATCTGTCCGGTCTCCAGGTGGACATTTGAATCAGTGTTTGAGCCCCAGCGAATTGTTCTCCGGGGCCTCTCCAAGGGGCCATGCCTCAAGGCTCCCTACCTGGCCTGGTTGCTATCCACCCCTGACCGCCCGCCTCTGGACAGGGTCTTGCCTTGGGCTCTGGTCAGGGGCGGGAGGTGGTCACACTGGTCAGGGGCAGGTGATGGTCACACTGGTCATCTCTGTGCTGATAATCCCATCAGGCTGCCATTGCCCAGAGAGGCTGCCAGCTCCCCTCTATGAGACAGCAGACACAGGGTCTGGATAAACAGGACATACTCATAAACAGTCTGGCCAAGGAGACTGGGTCCCTGGGGGGTTAAGGAGAAGGTGAACTTGAGGGGACATACTCAGGAAGGTCACAGGGTCAAGGGGAGGATGGGCAGGACCGCGAGGCCAGCAGCAGGCCACTCAGTTCATTCAGTTTAGGCGCTCAGTCGCGTCCGACTCTTTGTGACCCCATGGACTGCAGCACACCAGGCTTCTCTGTCCATCACCAACTCCCACAGCTTGCTCAAACTCCTGTCCATCGAGAACCCATGAACAGTATGAAAAGGCCCCTCAGAGAGGACACTTGACTCCTTATACTGCAGGGGACCCCTGGCAGGACCACTGGGTGTAGAGCTGGTAGACAACCTGGCTAAAAGATCCAATGCACCGTGACCCCGCCAGCAAGGCCGTCAGGTGACCTACACTCCACCCAGTCTGCATGCTGCCTCAGTTCCCTTTGCAAGCTTCTAGTGGGACCTTAGCAATTGGGTACCTGGATGGCCGGAGGGGAACGGGGAGGGGCCCCCAGTCCCTATCCTAGGAGGATTAGCAGGAGGCATTCAGGAGAAGATTTGAGGAAGGGAAAGCTCACTTCACATATTCAAAGAGATGTGAAATGAAGAAGGGACCGCCTCCTTCCAGGGGGCTACGGAGAACAGAGGACCAGCCGATGGAAAGTCTGGGGAAAGAGCTGGGCAGTATGGGAACAGGTGGCTTTGCAAAGACATGAGCTTCCCATCACTGGAGACAGTGCAGAGGGAATCATAGCCCTGGGTAGCCTCGGAGGCCTCCCAATCAAAGCCAGGACCCCTCCTCAGATTCTCTCGGATGGTCTCAGGCCTCTGCTTGCAGGTACCAGTGGATGCTTCCAGCTCCACTGCCACAGCCCAAGCCCAGCACACTCAGCCGCACCCACTAACACTCCAAAGGAGAAGAGGAGTCAACACCTTCTGCCTTGGGGCGTCCCCGAGCATCAGACCTGGCAGAACCCTCGAGAAAGTTGCTCCTGCCCCGGCTATCTGTCCACAGGCGCTTCTCATGGGGTGAGGGGGAGACCTGCAGAACAGAAAGAAAGCAACCTCTCCTGGCAAGCAGTAAGCAAAGGTGAGAATAAACATTTCTGCCTGAGCACAGAAGTGCTGGCAATTACCCCAGCGGGAGGATGGTGAGGGAGCCCTGCGGCTGGGTTGTTTGCTCATTAAGACAAGAAAATCATTTATGTTCTGAGACACTAGTGTCAACAGGCCTGGGGAAATGTCGTTGCTTCAGCTGCCGCCCTGGGCCCGGCCAAGGGGGCAGCAGGGGTCCCAGGCAGGGAGGAGGTCCCGGGCGCGGCTGGCGAGGCCAAGAGCTCATGCACGTGGCAGAGATGGGTCTCTCTGGGTCCCCCTGAGTTCACACATTTCTCCCTCACCCTTTCTCTTTCCTTTTCAAATCCAATAAGCAAGGGTGGAAGGAGTGCTTCCAAGGGCCGGCACACTCCCCACTGGCATTGAAGTCAGGGTGGCCACACATCACAGTTTCCTGGGAACTGAGCAGGTCCCCCCAGTGTGGGACTTAGTGCCAAAGCAGGAAAAGTCCCAGGCCAACTGGGCTGGTGGGTCCCCGTCCTCCCTGTGAGCCTCAAGACCACGACGCCCTCACGGAACCATTCTTCTCGCATCACAGATGAAGGGAAGGGATGGTGCGGGCGAGGCACCCTCCCAGGAGTTTCTGCTGCAGCCCAAGCCCTCCACCCTGCTGTCCTCTCAATTCTTTCTGCTTTCTCCAAACTCCACCTCGCATGTGCTTCAGACTTTGCCAGGTCAGTCTCTGCACGAGAAGGGAGTCACAGACCAGCCAAGGGTCCGTCGGAGATCACCCCCCATCCAAGGTGGGGAGGCGTGAGGCCAGAGGGGACTCACTTGCCTTGATGACACCCCCATCCAAGACCACCCCCTAACTCCTCTGTACGGAGGGACAGAGAGGGGCTCCCAGGAGCAGAAAGAAACAAAAGGGACCTGAGGAGACCCCAGCCAGCTCGGCCTTCCCACTTCCCCAGCTCTGCTGCCCCTTGGCCCCGAGGGCCCTTCCTTGCAGCAGGCTCACAGTGGCCCCCAGGGAGCCCCTCCAGTGAGCCCCAGAGTCTCCTTTGGAGGTGCCGCCTTCGCTCTGGGAGTGAAGAGGCAGGAATGGGGCAGAGGAACCTCCCTAGCGGTTTAGAACACCGTGTTTCCAATGCAGGGGCCCAGGTTCAATCCCCGGTCAGGGAACTAAGACACCGTATGATGGGTGCCACAGCCAAAAAAGAGAGGAGCGGGGCGGATTCCTGAGGCTGGGTGAGAGGATGGAGAGGATTTGGCGTTTCCTCTGCCACCACTAGCGTGGTCCTGCTCTTGTCCTCCGCTGCAGCCTGGAGGAAGGCAGGGGAGCTGCTGCAGGCTGGGCTTTGAGGAGGGAAAGAGTTCTGCTTAAAGAAGGAAGGGAAGACAGATCAAGAGCGAAGCAAAAACGCACGGTGCCCTTTAAGGCCCCACACGGAGGCTATATTTAGGGCCGAGGACATTCCGCAGGACCTCGGGCAGTCTTCTCTGGGAGCAATCGCTAATCACTGCGTTGAGTTTACGGGTGCCCCTGGGCACACTTAACCCAGGGCAATGAATAGTTATTGCTCGGCCTCCCGCTCGGGGCCTGTGGGCACACTTAAGTGAGCGCGCGGATCGCTGAGAGCGGGCATGGCTCGGGTACACCCTTGGGCACCCTGCGCCTTCAGTGGGGAGAGGCAGAGTATTAAATATCTATGTGCCCCGTGCCCACAGCTGCATTTAGCCAAGGGCAAGGCCGGTGAAACGGCTTTAATTAAAACTTAAAGCAAGTTCAAGGTGCAGACGCGGAAGCGGGCTGCAGAAGTCACCAGGAATGAATCAGTCAATTCGATGAGGTCCTCAGGTTGGGGAAGGGGGTGGTAGGGAGGGAGGCCAGGGCAGTGGAGGCCTGTCCTCTATTGAGTACTTGCTGCCCTCCTCTCTACATCTGTGTTCAGCGGTGAGGGGGGCCACCGCACACACCCACACCTCACTTGGAAAAGGATGCTGAGATTCGGGTATCCAGGCTTCAAAGGCAGGTGGCTGGAGACAAAGCAGTCCCTTGGGCCGGGAGCGAGTCCTGCTTTTCTCAGTCACTCGGCCCAATGTCGCATGACACCGGCAACACCGTCCCCCTGGCGGCAGCTCCCAGAATTACAGGCTCATAGCAGGGGAGAGGAGCAGGAATCTCAATGGAACGCCCTGCGGCGATGCTGAGAGATTCTGGAGGTCTGGCCCTGTGATTCTCAGGAGGACTAGCATTAGACTTGGCCTGGCCACTTGTGCCACTAAGAAGGCAAGTAGGCAGGGTTTCCCTGGAGGTCCAGTGCCTAAGGCTCCACGCTCCCAAAGCAGGGGGCTGGAGTTTGATCCCTGGTCAGGGAAATAGATACCACATGCCGCAACTTTGAGCCCATGCAGCCAAATAAATATCTGGAGAAAAGGAAAAAAAAAAAAGACAAGTAGGCAGAGAAAGCCCTGCCGCTCTATCCCTGCTCCTTGTGATTGGGAAGCAAAAGAATCTCAGAGAGGCCGGCCCATCTGCCCAAGACAGCGGTGAGCCAGGCTCAGAGCTGGAGGAGCTCAGATCCTCTGAGCTGTGGTCTGGGGACTCTCCTTGCCAGGCACACTTGTTTTAAAATTCAGACCTGAGGAAAACACAACTACAAGCAATTCTCTGGTGGCCCAGTAGTCAGGACTTTGCACTTACTTCACTACAGGGGCACAGATTGACTCCCTGGTCAGGGAACTGACCCTGCAAGCTGCGTAATGTAGCCAATAAGAGAAAACACAAATACAAACCCTTCCTGGGCAAGGCTCCGTGTCTCATCCAAACCTATTCCCTTAGCAACAGCACAGCACCTGGCTTAGAGCAGATGTTTAATAAATGCTGGCTGAGTGACTGGTGACTGTCATTAGCAGGTTTTTTGCACCAAACTCTTCATTTCTCTGTTTTCTAATCTTTAAAATGGAGACATTATACCTGATTGTATTGGAGGTACTTTCACGACTAAAAGTCTGTAATTCCTCGACACTACCCAGGTCAAGAAGGAACATGCAAACTAGCAACTTTTTTCAATGGAGGAAAAAGAGGACAAAGACACAATGAGTGGGTTAGTTGCTCAGTCATGTCCGACTCTGCAACCCCATGGACTGTAGCCCTCCAGGCTCCTCCAGCCCTGGGATTCTCCAGTCAGGAATACTGGAGTGGGCCGCCATTCCCTTCTCCAGGGGATCTTCCCAACCCAGGGATCAAACCTGGGTCTCCCGCATAGCAGGCAGACTCTTTACCATCTGAGCCACCAGGGAAGCTATAGTTTAACTCTGTCCTCCAACTATCTCCAGTGCCAGTGAGGATGGGAAGTGGAGGACATTAGCTCGGGATCTTTAATACCCCCACCCCTACTCCATCCCATTTCCTCCCAGCTTGCTCAGACAATAGCCCAGTGGACCCAGGCATCCAGCCAGTGCCCACGAATGTCTAGAGGAGAACTGTGCCACCTGTCACCTCCAGCTGCCACCTGTGGGCCCAGCCACATCTTGAGGCTCAGGAGCCATGGCCTCTGGAAAGAAACTCGGCCTGGGAAGCCCACCCCCACCCTCAGGCCTCTGAGCCCTTTAGCTGAATGAACGTGGGCCGGCAGTGGACATATTCTTGCCCCCGTCTGGACATGATCACTGGACACTTCATTATGTAGCAGTCACTCTGCTTCAAACTTTTCACCCCTCCTTTGGAATATTCTGATTTCCAACCCATAATTTGCTTTCTGGAAGTAGAGCAAAATTTATGTGTACAAATGAAAGAGGAAAACATAGTTGCTGCTGCTGCTAAGTCGTGTCAGTCATGTCCGACTCTGTGCGACCCCACAGACTGCAGCCCACCGGGCTCCTCTGTCCCTGGGATTCTCCAGGCAAGAACACTGGAGTGGGTTGCCATTTTCTTCTCCAATGCATGAAAGGGAAAAGGGAAAGTGAAGTCTCTCAGTCGTGTCCAACTCTTAGCAACCCCATGGACTGTAGCCTACCAGGCTCCTCCGTCCATGGGATTTCCCAGGCAAGAGTACTTAATAAGCTGCAATTATAGGTCAGTGACTGTTCATAGCAAATATGATTAACACCAACCCATTGGAAGCTGGGCAGTTCTCATGGAAGAGTCTAAGAAGTGAGCTGAGGCTGCTGGGGATGAAAATCTGGGTCCAGCTTCCAGAATTCAGTAGTTCAACCCCCACCAGGGAAGCCCTTAAAGCCAAGGGACACTTGTAGATTTCAGGAAAGTCCAGCCTTGCCAGACTGAACATCCCTTGACTGGTGTCAAGTGTCTCCTCATATCTTGTCTCCCTTGACCCTCACCGATGTCCCATAGGGTTGGCTTTCTTATTCCCATTTTATAGATGAATCGGTTGAGGCTCAAAGGAGGTAAATAACCAAGCCAAAGGCATGTAGCCACTCTGAGACTGCCTGGCTCATTCCAGCACTCAACCATGAGCAAGACGGGTCTTCAAAGATGTCAAAGCAGTGGTTCCCATGAGGGATGCTGGAGCGACCTCAGTCAGTCACACAGCACATACCCAGGTCAGTGCTGTGTGGTGGGGCCTGAGAAGAGAGTGTATTGGTGGGGTGGGAGGTGGGGGCCGTTAAAGAGGAGAGTGATTAGAGAAAGGAAGAGAAAGAGAAGGGAAAGGAGAGTTACTGAAATTTCTCCCCTACTATGGACCACAAACTTCTCGCGAGAAATTCTGGGCTGGGTTAAGGGAGAGAGGACAAAAAGTGAAGGAAAGAGGAAATGGAAGTGAGGAGAAAAACAGAAGAGGAAAACAAGAGGGTCCAAGGAGCAGTTCACACCCTCCTGGGGGCCAAGCAATGGAATGAAGCGACAGGTGTGCTCAGAGAGCCGCAACCCTCTGGCTCCCAGGCCATCAGAAGAAAGTGAAAGTGTTAGCTGCTCACTCGTGTCTGACTCTTTGCAACCCCATGGACTACAGTGGCCCCCCAGGCTCTTCTGTCCATGGAATTCTCCAGGCAAGAATACTGGACTGGGTTGCCCTTCGCTTCTCCAGGGGATCTTCCCCACCCAGGGATTGAACCCGGGTCTGCTTCATTGTAGGCAGATTCTTTACCATCTGAGCCACCAGGAAAGAGCCCAGGCCATCAGTTGCTGCCTAAATCAGGGTGGCTTCTTGTCTTCCTGACTCTCAAAGAAGCATCTGCCACCCCTCTAGCTGGCATGCGCCCACCCTCCAACTGCAGCTCTGAAACCTGCTTCTCTGAGCCTTCCCTGGGCGTGGTCCAGGTCGTATGGGGTCTGCAGCTTGTGCAATTTGGAAGAAGGTGCTTTTTAAGAAAAAAATACAAACATATCTCACTTTTGCAAATTGTACTGAGTCATATGCTCTTGTGAGTAATAGACCATGCATGTGAGGGACCCTGAGCTTATACTCCATCAGCTTCACAGTCAGTCAGCATTTTATTCACCACCCCCTCAATTAAGCACTAACTGAGCACCTACTATGCACCAGGCCCTAAGGCAAACACTGTGGGAGTGACTCCCTTCCCCAACACATTCCAGACCTACCAGGAGAAGCTGTGTGAGATGTTATTCATCAGGGTGGCAGGTGTTGTGGTAGAAGCAGGCACAGTGCGCAGCAAAGGAGTGATCCACTGTTAGGAAGACTGCCTGGAGAAGGCAGCATCTGAGCTTAGCAGTCTTCCTAGATTTGTGCCCATAAACTCTGAGAAGGCAAGGCCTGATCTTCCCTCTGTCCGTCTCCCTCAGCTGGGTTTCTATGGAGGAAGGGCAACAGTGTCCCCTTTCTGGACCTCTGAGCTCAGGCTTAGCACCTTTGGTCTCCTAGAATGGAAGCTTCCCAAGAGACATCACCAAGTCTGGTATTGCCCAAACCCACCTCCTTCTGCATGAAGAAGGCTAAGTATCAGGCTTATAAAATGAAGATACCAGGGCTTCCCTGATGATCCAATGGCTAAGATTCAGAGCTCCCAGTGCAGGGGGCCTGGGTTCCATCCCTGGTCAGAGAACTAGACCCCACATGTTGCAAATAAGAGTTCACATGCCACAACTGAAGATCTCACATGCCGAAACTAAGACCCGGTTCAGTCAAATAAGTAAAAATAAATATATTTAAAAAATATTAAGTTACCATCAGGATCATGATGCAGGAAGTGGTCACATTTGGCAGGAAGAGAATCCAAGCATTTGGGGGCCTCCAGGTCCCTGTAATGAGAAGAAGACAGAATCAGGGGCTGAACCTGCTCAGGCTACTTCTCTGCGAGGCTAGAAATCTCGGACACCCAGATAGAAACTAAAGGGCTGCTCTGCCTAGAAGCCCCTTACATGACATCGATTTTTAAAATAGCAGTAATAGGAGAAAGCCTGGAAAGGTACACACCAACAGGATATTCCATGGGGTTGTTGTTGTTTAGTTGCCAAGTCATGTCCAACTCTATTGCGAACCCATGGACTGTAGCCCACCAGTCTCCTCTGTCCATGGGGTCTCCCAGGCAAGAATACTGGAG
Organism: Cephalophus harveyi; assembly: GCA_006410635.1. NCBI lineage: Eukaryota > Metazoa > Chordata > Mammalia > Artiodactyla > Bovidae > Cephalophus > Cephalophus harveyi. Next base: position 419,258 of record SJYT01012882.1, read on the forward strand.
TGGGTTGCCATTTCCTCCTCCAGGGAATCTTCCTGACCTAAGGATCAAATTTGCATCTCCTCCACTGACAGGTAGATTCTTTACCACTGAGCCACCAGGGAAGCCCTCACATGGGTTCTACCTTCATATCTACCTTCAAATATACCTAGAATCCAGCCCCTTCTCCCCACTCCCTGGGTTTCTGCAGCTTCCCCTTCCCTGTCTCTTGGCTTCCTCCCTCGCCCCTATTTGTCTTCATTCCATGCAACAGCTGTGGGAACTTGTTCAAATCGAGATCAGATCAAGTCTCTGCTCTGCTCAACCCTCCCTATTTTTCACTCCAAAGAAAAGCCAAAGTCCTTGAAGGCCCTTCCCGTCTCTGACCTCCTCTCCCACCTGCTCACCTCCCTCCCCCTGCTCCAGCCACCCTGGCTTCCTGCTGTTTCTCAAGCATGCCAGGAACGCTCCTTCCTCAGGGCCTTTGCACTGGCTGTGCCTTCTGCATGAACTCGTCTTCCATATCCGCACAGCCCTCGCCCTCACTTCCTTCAAGTCTTTGCAAAAATGTTGCCTTTTCAGTGAGGCCCACCCTGACCTGCTTTATCCTACCCCTCTGCTTCCTTATTTTGTAGCACTTGATACCTTCTAATCTGATTTGTTGTATTTAAGGTTCGCCTCCCCCCTCCCCACAAATGTCAGCTCCATGGGGCCAAGGAGTCTTTTTGCTTATTGCTGCATCTCTAGCGGGGCTTCCCCAATGGCTCAGTGGTAAAGAATCTGCCTGTAATGGTGAAGACACAGGAGATGTGTGTTCAGTCCCTGGATTGGGAAGATCCCCTGGAGGAGGAAATGGCACCCCATTCCAACATCCTTGCCTGAGAAATCCCGTGGACAGAGGAGCCTGGTGGGCTAAAGTCCATGGGGTCACAAAGAGCATGATTGAGCACACACGCATCCCTGGTGCCTTGATTTGTCAAGCATCTAAAGGGGTGTCAATAAATATGTGTTGAATGAGTGAAACACACAAAGTGCTATCTCTGGATAGGGAGATTATGGGTAGTTTTTAAATTTTCTCTAGTCTCCATAATTATCTCATACTGCTTCTGTCATGATTTTTTTGTCATTTTTAAAAGCTCATGGTTTCTTTTTCAAATCCTTGACTCAACTGTGTATTTGATAGAAGATGAATGTGCTGTTTCAAAGCACAGCTCTGGAAGCCTTTCTGGGGGACCTGGTGGGGGTATTCTCTGGCGACATGCTTTCCTTTTAAATGCACATAGCTTCCACCTCTATCTTTAGCAAGTGATCAAGGCTGCGCCTCTGGCAGAGGGAAGTTCTGAAAGGTTGATCACTGGGGAAATAAAGCGTCTTAGCCTGGATGTGCAAATTGACCTGCATCGTTTTAGTTTTGCATTCACGTTTGCACTTTGTAAATATTTGCCTGGCATCCCGCTGCTCACACCTGCTTGCTGTCCCCTCAAGTTTACGGAAGGCAGCAGGCGCTGTCATTTCCCCAGCCCCACCTGGCGCTGCCGCAAGAAAAGGAAACGCGCCCGCGAAAGCCACAGGTGTCTCTGACAGCGCCGAAAACTAATGGCCTGTGGCTGGCCGCTGTGACTAATTCTCTGATTATTGACTTTATGATTTTACGCTTAAAACTTCTTTATAATAACACACAGAAATGTTTAATGGGCTCTATCCAGAGCCATAAAAATTACTTATTGAACAAGCGTTTTAAAACTATTAATCTATTGTTTTCCATTAATAATGACTCTCCAAAGAATGGGCGACAGCTTAATGTATCCACAGCATTTCTCCTCGAAAAGTGGCCTTTTAATACATAAATGCCACTCCCCAGGCATCACAGGCTGGCCGGCCATTGGGCAGTTGACCCTACCAAGACAGATTCAGGCTTGGCCAGCCCCAGAGGGTACTTTAAGGATTCCCAGAATGAACACGGGGTCTGAGAGATGTTGCTAGTCTCTGAAAGAGACCAGAAAGCCCCTCTCTTCAATTTTTCTCTTTTCATGAAAAAGAGAAGAGGAATTTCAGGGATCTGCTCTGCAGTGCCCGAGATGGAGAGAACAGAGGAAAGCAGGCAGTCTACGCTCTACACGTGTTCCTGGATTTCCCGGGTGGCTCAGTGGTAAAGAATCCGCCTGCCAAGCAGGGGACGCGGGTGGGATCCCTGGGTCAGGATGGTCCCCTGGAGCAGGAAATGGCAACCCACTCCAGTATTCTTGCCTTGTCCCACGGACAGAAGAGCCTGACAGACTACAGTCCATGGGGTCATAAAGAGCCAGACACAAATTAGCAACTGAAAAACAACCACCACCCTTGTTCCTTCTGGAAGGTTCCAGGTAACCATCTGGTGGTACCCACCTCCCCATTCTTCTGTTGGCAATCCCATAGCTGAAAGTTTCCTGTAATACCTTCCCACCCCCCCCCCTTTTTTTTTTGCCATTTTTCCTGACACAATTCTCCCACAAAGCATGAGATGGCTTCCTGCTTCAACTGTGTAAAAATCACCCCTTGAAAATAAATCATCCATTTATTTTTCTTGGTAATTTTGATGGTGGAGCTTATCAGCACCAGATGGGCATTTCTTCAAAAGGCTTCAGGCTCTTTGCTCTTTCAACAAATATTTATTGAGCATCTACTAAGTACCAGGCTGTGTTTCTGGTTCTGGAGACACAGGAATAAACCAGAAACACATGGGCTTTGCCTTTGCAGAGCCCTTCTGTGGGAGGGGAGTGAAGATGACAGCAGGCGAACATTATAGAAGATCATTTTAAGATCGTTTAAGTAACATGTGCTGGAGGTAGGTGGGGACTGCTTTGGCTGGAGAGTCAGGAAGGCTTCTTGGGGGAAGCAGCCTTTGAGCAGATATTTGAGTGATGGGAAAGTCCCAGCTATGAGACACATTCCTGGCAGGGGAAAGGGAGTGCAAAGGGTCTGGGGTGTGGTATACCTATAGACATCTCTCCCTAGGTGAGGTCTCTGCCCAGACAACTGTCCCTTACCTGGCAAGTGTGGGATCTCTCAGCCACGCCTCAACACCCCCAGAGTGGCTCCTGGGATCCAAAAGGCATGTACTGAGTTGGCCAAAAAGATGGTTTGGGTTTTTCCAAATCAGCGTGTGGAAACCAGAACAATCTTTTGGGGCACCCCAATAGCTTGAGACGTTCTCTACTTCATTTATTGAACAATAAGATGCTTCTCCTCCCAGCCCTACTTCAGTGGAATGGTTGGGAAGAGGCACAGAGGAGTTGTACTGTCATAACTGAGAAAGACCCTTACTCCATGCAGAGATCATACCATAGAAAGTCAGAGGGGATATGTCTTAAGACACAGTTCCTCAATCTTCAGGTGCCTGCAGATCACCTAGGGGTCTTTTTCAAATACAGATTCTGATTCAGCAGGTCCAAGGTGGGTCCTGAAATTCAGCAATTCTAACAAGCTCCCAGGTGATGCCAGTGCTGCTGGTCCAGGGACCACACGTTGAGCAGCAAGATCCTTGAGGTCATTAAATCTCACCACTATGTTTTATAGGGGGAGATGGAGAACAATGTGACTTAATGGTAACAGGAGACAGAACGCCTGGGTTTGAATCCCACCTCTGTTCTCTGTGTGTGTGGGTGTGTGCGCATATACCAGTTCCTTAGTTTCGGTTTCTTTCTGTGAACTGATGGTATGATGGCAATGTCATTGATGATGGTCACAATGGCGGTAGAGATGGTGGTGATAATGGTGATGATGGTGGTGATGGTGATGATGGTGGTAGTGATAATGATGGTAGTAATAATGATGACCTAGATCTAGACAGCGTATTAAAAAGCTGTCATTTTTAATTCAACCTTCGGGTCGCAAAGAGCCAGACACAACTGAGCGACTGAACTTTACTGAACACAGTCAAAGACTATAGCAGAAACAAATGTTTCCTGAAATTACCTTGCTTTTTCTATGATACAATGAATCATATAAGTCCTTCTCTGTCTGACTTACTTCACTCAGTATGACACTCTCTAGGTCCATCCGTGTTGCTACAAATGGCATTATTTCTTTTTAATGGCTGAGTAATATTCCATTGTTTATATGTACCTCATCTTCTTTAGCCATTCCTCTGTCAATGGACATTTAGGTTGCTTCCATGTCTTGGGTGTTGTAAACAGTGCTGCAGTGAACACCTGAGAGCACCTACAGTTCAGTTCAGTCGCTCAGTCATGTGCAACTCTTTGCGACCCCATGGACTGCAGCACACCAGGCTTCCCTGTCCATCACCAACTCCTGGAGCTTGCTCAAACTCATGTCTATTGAGTTGGTGATGCCATCCAACCATCTCATCCTCTGATGTCCCCTTCTCCTCCTGCCTTCAATCTTTCCCAGCATCAGGGTCTTTTCCAGTGAATCGACTCTTCCTATCAGGTGGCCAAAGCATTGGAGCTTCAGCTTCAGCATCAGTCCTTCCAATGAATATTCAGGCTTTATTTCCTTTAGGATTGACTGGTTTGATCTCCTTGCAGTCCAAAAGACTATCAGGAGTCTTTTCCTACACCACAGTTCAAAAGCATCAATTCTTTAGTGCTCAACTTTCTTTACTGTCCAACTCTCACATCCATACATGACTACTGGAAAAACCATAGCTTTGACTATACGGACCTTTGTCAGCAAAATAATGTCTCTGCTCTTGCACCTACGAGTCGTTTTTAAGTAGCCACAGTCCCAGTAGCAAGAAAGGTTCTTTTGAAATATGAGGGCAATCCTGTCCCTTCCTTGCTCAGAATTCTCCAGGGCAAGAATCTCCATTCTTAAGATAAAATACCTGTCTCCAATTTTTTGTTCTGGCCCCTTGCTTGCTCATCTCACCTTGTGCCCACCACCTGTCCCTTAGTCACTGGCTCCAGCCCCACTGACTTTCTTTCAGTTCCTTAAACATACCTAATTCATCCTCAATTTTAGGGTCTTTGCACCTACTGTTCCCTCTGCTGGGGATGCCCCCTCCCCAGAGTTTTTCTTGGGACTACTTGACACATTATCTTGGCCCAGATACTACCTCTTAGCAATGTTTTACCCTGATATTTTTGTCCAGTCACTGTCATGTCTGACTCTTTGTAACCCCGTGGACTGCGGCACACCAGGCTTCCCTGTTCTTCACTATCTCCCAGAGTTTGCTCAAACTCATATCCATTGAGTTGGTGATGCCATCCAACCATCTCATCCTCTGTCATCCTGATACAGGAAAATCGGAATAAGCAAAAGAAGATTACTGCCTGTCTCCAGTGTTAACAGGGCACCCTTTCTGCTATCTGACTCCAGCCTTTTATCGTTTCTGAGATATTTTACAGCATCGGAAGTTGTAGAGCACCCGTGGCAATGAGAGTGATCCTGTCTTTGGCAAATAAATTACATCCAGGGCAGTTCAATCGACTTCCATCACCCTCCGTGGAAGAAGCCAATTTCAGTCTATTTCTAAATTCATCCCAACATTTTTTTCATCTATAAATGTGTCTATTCTTTGATTTCTTCTTTGAACCGGTTGCAACCTCTGTCCGATTCCCTCATTAATAATTAGTTAAATAAAAATCATTAACATTAAAAAAAATCAGTACAAGAGTCATGATGTTACCTTTTTTTTTTTTAATTATCTTTTAACACTGACCTTCCTCCACCCAAACTCTTCGTATTGCATTTACTTTCTTCAGAGCTGGATCGTCTTCTGAGATTACTTTGTTCATTTATTTCTTCACTTGTTTTTTGGTTAGTCTTTCCCTGTCCTGGTCAGGGTACAGGGTGGGCACTCCAAATAAATATAATGGACTGAATGAAGGAAGTTAGGTCATTAGCAGCTGCCTCCCACCCAAGGCCCTTCCCTGTTCCTTTGTCTTATCTGTGTTCACCTGTGGTGCTCCCAGGGCTCCTTCCCTTCGGGTCAAACAAGGACAGGTCCATCCCTGTGTCTGAAGTTTTGACAGGTAAATGAATGATGTTTTTATGGCTTGCATCAGGCTTTGGCAATTTCCCCACTGAGCAGACTACGAAGCAACCTGGTGAAACCGGGTCACTTGGAAAGTAAGAGGCCTTCTATAGGAGCCTGGATTTTTCTTTCAAGGTTTTTTCTTTTGGATGGGGATCATTTTCAAAGTCTTCAATGAACTTGTTACCATATTACTTCTGCTTTATGTTTTGATTTTTTGGCCCTGAGGCATGTGGACTCATAGCTCTCTCCTTGACAAGGGATCGAACCCACATTGGACCCTGCATTGGAAGGCAAAATCTCAACCACTAGACCCCTAGCGAAGTCTCAGGAGCCTGGATTTCAGTTTCTCATTCTCCCAGCGAGGGATTGGGAGGCTAAGTGCTGACGGTCATGTGACTGGCTAGTGCCAGAAATGAGGCTCGACCTGGATCCTCTGACTCAGAGTTCAGCACTTGCTTTAGTAATGAAAACCACCACACGGAGCATGTGCCAGGCCTGCCTTCAGCAATGTATGTCCATTAACCCATCCTTAGGAGAGCATGACTTTCAGATGAGGAAACCAAGGTCTAGGGGAAGGAATGGCTTATCTGAGTTCCCACAGCAGTGAGCCAGAGGATTTTGCCCCAGCAAGTGAGGCTCTGCCAGCACACCAAATAGAGGGCACTAGAAAAATAGCACGTCGTGGGGCTTTCCTGGTGGCCCAGCGGTTAAGCCTCTATGCTGCCACTGCAGTGGGCCTGGATTTGATCCCTGGTCAAGGAAATAAGATTCTGCTTGTTACATGGCTCGGCCAAAAAGAAAAGTAGCACATCTTTGTGGAACACTTATTCTAAATGTTGTACATACATCGTCTCATTTTATCTTCTTGGTACCCAAGGAGGGAGGTGCTGTCTCAGGGGTCCCTAAGACTAACCTTGCTTTTGACACTAACTTCAAGTTGAGGGTTCAGTCATTCATTAGAAGGACTCACAGAACTCAGAAAAGCTGTTACATCCATGGTACTGATTCATCATAGTGAAAAGATACAGATGGAGATCAGGCAAAGGAAGAGGCACACAGAGCAGAACCCAGAACAGATCCTGGTACAAGCGTCTAGTCCTCCTCTCCTGGTGGAGTCATGTGGACAGAATGACCTCCTTCCAACAATGATGTGTGACAATATATCAGGGTGCTGCCAAGCAGGAGAGCTCACCCCACCTCAGGGTCCAGAGATTTTACTGGGAATCAGTCACACAGGCATGGCTGACCACTCGTGTGGCTGAGCTTAGTTTTCAGCCCCTCTAGAGGCTGAACTGATATCATGAAGTTCAAGGTCCCCTACCATATATCACATAGTTAGCACAGAGTATCTTGTGTGGTCCAAGGCCCCCAGGTAGACACAGAAAGACATTTACTAGGTGAGATAATCCAAGGGTTTAGAATTTATCTCCCAGAAACTGGGGGCAAAGGGCCAAACCTTTCTATGGGCAAATTAGTCCTTTACTGAACGTGTGTCCATTTAAAAGATTCATTGATTTATTTTTGGCTGTGCTAGTGGTTGTCATAAGAGGGCTTCTTATTGTAGTGGCTTCTCTTGTTTCAGGACACGGGCTCTAGGCATGTGGTCTTCAGTCATTGTGGCACACAGGCTTAATAGTTGTGGTATGCAGGTTTAGTTGCCCCGAGACACATGGAATCTTCCGGACCAGGGGTTGAACCCGTGTGCCCTGTGTTGGCAGGCAGATTCTTAACCACTGAACTACCAGGGAAGCCTGAACATGTGCCTATTTTGCACAAGAGGAAATGGAGTCTCAGAGATGTTAAATAACTTGCCCAGGTCACACAGCTATATCCAGGTTCTGAAACCTGACAGTCCAACCCCAGGGCCCCATGTATCTATATTCTTTCCAGCAGCTTTAATTTCTCTGTTGAGGGAGAAATTAACCCAGGAGATTTTTCCATCTTCCGATTTCTCCAGTTGTCAGATAAGTCATGTTTAGAGTCTATTTAATTTAAGGTCTCTATCAACTCTATGCATTAGGGAGCCCTGGGCAAGGCTCTGTTTGAGGAACTACATTATATTCAACAAGATTATGCCATCTCATTTGGTATTGTTTCCTACGTGGTTACAGAAAACTGAACATATTTGGAATGAAAAACATGTATTTAACATTTATTTACCAGGCACTGGGCAAGGGATTGGAGTGCTATGGTAAATAAGTTAGACACTATTTATGCCTTTTCATGGAGCTTATATTTTATGGGTCAGGGGAAAAAGGGAAATAGACAAATCACCAGACCATTACTTTGTCCATCATTCCCTGTCTTGTCGGCAGACTAGGCTGCAGCCAAAACCATTTACTGGAGAAATATTTACTAAGCAGCTACTGTGTGCCAGGCACTGGCCTTGGGAATGGAGTGTGAACAAGACAGTCAGTCACTGTCCTGAGCTTGTTTTCACTTGAATGAGAGACGAGCTTGTCTGCGCCTGTTGTTGCTGTTCAGTTGCTAGGCCGTGTCCAGCTCTTTGAGATCCTACTGACTGCAGCACACCAGGCTTCCCTGTCCTTCACTAACTCCTGGCATTTGCTCAAACTCATGTCCATTGAGTTGGTGAAGGCATCCAACCATCTCATCCTTTGTCGCCCCCTTCCCCTACTGCCCTCAATCTTTCCCAGCATCAGGGTCTTTTCCAGTGAGTCAGTTCTTCCCATCAGGTAGCCAAAGGACTGGAGCTTCAGCTTCAGAATCAGTCTTTCCAATGAATATTCAGGGTTGAGTTCCTCTAGGATTGATTGGCTTGATCTCCTTGCTGTCCAAGGGACTCCCAAGAGTCTTCTCCAGCACCACTATTCGAAAGCATCAATTCTCTAGCACTCAGCCTTCCTTATGGTCCAACTCTCACATTGTACATGACCACTGGAAAAACCATAGATGTGCCTATTTTGCACAAGAGGAAATGGAGTCTCAGAGATGTTAAATAACTTGCCCAGGTCACACAGCTATATCCAGGTTCTGAAACCTGACAGTCCAACCCCAGGGCCCCATGTATCTATATTCTTTCCAGCAGCTTTAATTTCTCTGTTGAGGGAGAAATTAACCCAGGAGATTTTTCCATCTTCCGATTTCTCCAGTTGTCAGATAAGTCATGTTTAGAGTCTATTTAATTTAAGGTCTCTATCAACTCTATGCATTAGGGAGCCCTGGGCAAGGCTCTGTTTGAGGAACTACATTATATTCAACAAGATTATGCCATCTCATTTGGTATTGTTTCCTACGTGGTTACAGAAAACTGAACATATTTGGAATGAAAAACATGTATTTAACATTTATTTACCAGGCACTGGGCAAGGGATTGGAGTGCTATGGTAAATAAGTTAGACACTATTTATGCCTTTTCATGGAGCTTATATTTTATGGGTCAGGGGAAAAAGGGAAATAGACAAATCACCAGACCATTACTTTGTCCATCATTCCCTGTCTTGTCGGCAGACTAGGCTGCAGCCAAAACCATTTACTGGAGAAATATTTACTAAGCAGCTACTGTGTGCCAGGCACTGGCCTTGGGAATGGAGTGTGAACAAGACAGTCAGTCACTGTCCTGAGCTTGTTTTCACTTGAATGAGAGACGAGCTTGTCTGCGCCTGTTGTTGCTGTTCAGTTGCTAGGCCGTGTCCAGCTCTTTGAGATCCTACTGACTGCAGCACACCAGGCTTCCCTGTCCTTCACTAACTCCTGGCATTTGCTCAAACTCATGTCCATTGAGTTGGTGAAGGCATCCAACCATCTCATCCTTTGTCGCCCCCTTCCCCTACTGCCCTCAATCTTTCCCAGCATCAGGGTCTTTTCCAGTGAGTCAGTTCTTCCCATCAGGTAGCCAAAGGACTGGAGCTTCAGCTTCAGAATCAGTCTTTCCAATGAATATTCAGGGTTGAGTTCCTCTAGGATTGATTGGCTTGATCTCCTTGCTGTCCAAGGGACTCCCAAGAGTCTTCTCCAGCACCACTATTCGAAAGCATCAATTCTCTAGCACTCAGCCTTCCTTATGGTCCAACTCTCACATTGTACATGACCACTGGAAAAACCATAGCTTTGACTATACAGATCTTTGTCAGCAAAGTGATGTCTTTGTTTTTTAATATGCTGTCTATGTTTGTCATAGTTTTTCTTCCAAGGAGCAAGCATCTTTTAATTTTATGGCTGCAGTCACCATCTGCAGTGATTTTGGAGCCCAAGTAAATAAAATCTGTCACTGTTTTCATTGTTTCCCCATCTATTTGCCATGAAGTGATGGGACTGGATGCCATGATCTTAGTTTTTTGAAAGTTGAATTTTTAAGTCAACTTTTTCACTCTCCTCTTTCACCTTTATCAAGAGGCTCTTTAGTTCTTCTTTGATTTCTGCCATGAGGGTGGTGTCATCTGCATATCTGAGTTTGTTAATATTTCTCTCAGCAATCTTGATCCCAGCTTGTGATTCATCCAGCTTGGCATTTCATATGATGTACTCTGCATAGAAGCTAAATAAGCAGGGTAACAGTATACAGACTTGACATACTCCTTTCCCAATTTTGAACCAGTCCGTGGTTCCATGTCTGGTTCTAACTGTTGCTTCTTGACCTGCATACAGGTTTCTCAGGAGGCTGGTAAGGTGGTCTGCTATCCCCATCTCTTTAAGAATTTCCCACAGTTTCTTGTGATCCACACAGTCAAAATGAAGAAAAGCCATGACCAACCTAGACAGCATATTAAAAGCAGAGACATTACTTTGCTGACAAAAGTCCATCTAGTCAAAGCTATGGTTTTTCCAGTAGTCATGTATGGATGTGAGAGTTGGACCATAAATGACTTATATCCCTTATATATGGAATCTAAAAAAAAATGATACAAATGAACTTATAAAACAGAAAGAGATGCACAGAGTTACTGTTGCTGGGGGGAAGGATAAGGGGAAAGGATAGTTAGGGAGTTTGGGATGATCACATACATTTGCTATATTTAAAATGGATAACCAACAGGGACCTATTGTATAGCACAAGGAACTCTGTTCAATGGTATGTGGCATCTGGATGGGAGGAGAGTTTGGGGGAGAATGTATGCATATATATGTATGGTTGAGTCCCTTTGCTGTTCACCTGAAACCATCACAGCTTTGTTAATTGGTTATACTCCAATACAAAACAAAAAGTTGAAAAGAAAAAAAACAATTACTTATAGGGAATTCCCTGGTGGTCCAGTGGTTAGGACTCATGGGCTTCCATTGCAAGGGGCACAGGTTGGATAGCTAATCAGGGAACTAAGATCCCACAAGCTGCGTGGTGCAGCCAAAAAAATAGAAATGACTTGTAGGCAAAAACCTAAGCTTCCTGGGAGGAAGTTTTCCTTAGGGAAATTCAGAAAGTAATCCTGAAGCTAGAAGCCAGAAAGAAGGACCGATTACAATAGGAAGAGACATGCAGAGTCAGTCAGTCATGTCCAGCTCTTTGCGACCCCATGGACTATGGCCCGCCAGCCTCCTCTGTCCATGGAATTCTCCAGGCAAGAATACTAGAGCGGGTTGCCATTTCCTGCTCCAAGTGATCTTCCTGACCCAGGGATCGAACCCAAGTCTCTTGTGTCTCCTGCACTGGCAAGTGGATTCATTACCGCTGTGCCACCTGAGAAGCCCTTGGGAGCCTGGGAGAATCTGCTAAATCGAACATACCTCCACCCTCTGACCTCCAGCAATTCCACTCCAACAGAGGTGCAGACACATAGGCACCAAAAGACACGGAAGAATTCACTGCAGCACTATTACTTCCTAAAACTAGAAACTGCTCAGATGCCCATCAATACGAGAACAGGTACAGCGGTTGTTTTTGTTTAGTTGCTCAGTCATGTCCTACTCTGCGACCCCATGGACAGCAGCACTCCAGGTTTCCCTGTCTTTCCCCATCTCCTGGAGCTTGCTCAAACTCATGTCCATTGACTTGGTGATGCCATTCAACCATCTCATCCTTTGTTGTCCCCTTCTCCTCCCGCCTTCAATCTTTCCCAGTATCAGGGTCTTTTCCAGTGAGTTGCTCTTCGCAAACGGTGGTCAAAGTATTGGAGCTTCAGCTTCAGCATCAGTCCTTCCAGTGAATTTTCAGGCTTTATTTCCTTCAGGATTGACTGATTTGATCTCCTTGCAGTCCAAGGGACTCTCAAGAGTCTTCTCCAACACCACGGTTCAGAAGCATCAATTCTTTGGTGCTCGGCTTTCTTTATGGTCCAACTCTCACATCTATGCATGACTACTGGAAAAACCATAGCTTTGACTAGATGGACCTTTGTCAGCAAAATAAAGTCTCTCCTTTTTAATATGCTGTCTAGTTGGTCATAGCTTTTCTTCCAAGGAGCAAGCCTCTTTTAATTTCATGGCTGCAGTCACCATCCACAGTGATTTTGGAGTCCAAGAAAATGAAATCTTTCACTGTTGCCATTGTTTCCCCATCTATATGCCACAAAAAATGAGACTAGATGCCATGATCTTCATTTTTTGAATGTTGAGTTTTAAGCCAGATTTTTAACTCTCCTCCTTCACCTTTATCAAGAGGCTCTTAGTTCCTCTTCACTTCCTGCCATAAGAGTGGTGTCACCTGCATATCTGAGGTTATTGATATTGATACAATGGTAAGTTCATCCAATGAACAACTATTGAGTAATGAAAAGGAATGAATTACTGATATGTACAACAGCATGGATGAATCTCAGAAATATTTTGCTGGGGGTAAGAAGCCACACATAGAAGAGTATATGCTTTTCAATCACATTGATAGAAGTTCAAACATAGACAAAAGTAGCCCTTGGGTTTGGAAACCCAGAGAGTAGTTACCTACAGGGAGGAAGACAAGAGGAATGAATGAATGAGAAGAAGCCCAAGAAGGGCCACCAAAGAGATGATGATAATGGTGGTATGTTTCTTATTCTGGATGGTATGTACAGGAGTGCTCACTATGGAACAATGAATGAAGGAGTCATACGCTAGAGCTGAAGGGAAAACTGAAATCCTTTGAAATAGATTTCCAAGATTATTAGGTGTCTTTAATGGAAAACTAGGAGTTGTCTAGTGCACACTTCCAGATTATTTGATTCTATGCACCTTTCATCAAATGATTCTTGTCTGGGGCTTCCAGTGGTCCAGTGGCTAAGACTCCATGCTCCCAATGCAGAGGGTCTGGATTGGATCCTTGGTCCGGGAACTAGATCACACATGCAGTAACTAAAAATCCCACACACTGCAACTAAGACCGGGTGCAGCCTAATAAATATATATTTTTTTAATGATTCTTGTCTACAAAAATGGATATATTGTATCCACTGGAGTTTTGGAGTTACAATATTGAGCTATTTTGTATCTACTAAGCAAATTCATTCCAGCATTCCTGACTACCTATATGTGTGTCTGTTCTTTGGAGTCTCCTTTGAGCAGATTATAATGTGTTACTGGTTCTCTCCTTAAATGAGTTAAATAAGATCTCTAATACGTGCCCTTTTTTTTTTGGCTGCAACCTATAGTATGCAGAATCTTAGTTCCCTGACCAGGAATCAAACCTGTGCCTCTTGCAATGAAAGCCTTGTGTTCTTATCACTGGACAGCCAGGGAAGTCCCTACGTGTTCATTTAATATTTGTATGAAAGTCACGATTACACTATTTTAAAAAATTCTCCTTGAACAAGATCTAAAGGTTTTTTGGCCTATGTATTAGACTTCAATTTTAAAAGTTAAATATATGGGGTGGGAGGTGAAAGGAAGGTTCAAGAGGGAGGGAACATACATATGCCTATGTCTGATTCACGTTGATGTATAGCAAACCAACACAATATTGTAAAGCAATTATCCTCCAATTTAAAATGATAAATAAATAGTGTGTGTGTGTGTTAGTCACTCAGTTGTGTCTGACTCTTTGCAACCCCATGGACTGTAGCCAGCCAGACTCCTCTGTCCATGGAGTTCTCCAGGCAAGAACACTGAAGTGAGTAGTCATTCCCTTCTCCAGGGGATCTTCCTGACCCAGGGATCAAACCCGGTCTCCCACATTGCAGCCAGATTCTTTACTGTCTGAGCCTCCAGGCAAGCCCAAAGTTAAAAATAAAAGGGCAGAGCAGGGCGTTGTGATTCCATCTAAGACTGTTGTCATCGAGCCTTGGGCCGGGGCCAGGCCAATTGCCAGAACCCACAGCCTCCCCAGAGTGAGTTGGCAAGAATGACAGGGCGATCCCCTGGCCGGGAATCTGAGCTGAGGCTGCAGCCTGAGAGCCAGAGGAGCAGGAGGCTGCCAGCTGCCTAACTTTATTCACCAAATTCACCAGCGATTGGGAATCCCCCTCGGAGGAGACAGGCTCCTCTCCACTCTGAATCTTCTGCATCCTCCAGCTCTCAGTAGGGGCAGGGAGCGTTATTATTATTTGATTAATTCAGAAAACAAAGACCTGGCTGGGACAACTGGGCTTGAAGTAAGTTTCTCTGCGGGGGAGTAAATCTGAAAGGAGAACAGAGAAATAGACCAGGGAAGGAAAAGATTCATCTCTGACATTTAGCACCATCCTCATGGGGGAATTCCTGCCTCTGCCTCTGCATGAAGGAAAACTACCTAAAGTTGACCTTGCAAGACAGGACGTGGGCGGACAGCCACCCTCCCTTTTGTACCCACTCTAATCCTGCTCCTTGAGCTTCTGACCCGCTGAAGATTGACAAACAATTCGGAGAAAGATGCAGATTTGCATTTTGCCCCCTCATTTCTGCAACCCAGCCGAGGTGGCCCCTGAATCTGCCTGTCCCAGCTTCAGGGTGGAATGACACCCCATCCCGAAGCCCAGCCCCCTCGTTAGGCATCCATGAGAAGTAGGTGGGTCCTGGGGACCTCAAGGAGGACAGAACCCAGGCCTCCTCCTGGCCCACCCTCCTCCACCCACAAAACTGGAAACAGAAGCCCTGCAGTCATCTGCCAGCTCCCACCCCAGAGGAAGTTGACAACAGCCAGCTACTGTTGCCATTCAAGCCGGCCCTTGCAGGCCTCCCTTCCCACTCACGGGAGCTTTTCAAAGTGCTTCTGAAAAGTGGTCTCAGCTGGGGAAAGGAGGCAGCAGTCCTGCTGTTGAGACAAATGACATTTTCTCCACATCCTGACCATTCAGTAACTTGTGACCAGAGCCCCTGTCATTTGAAAACTCCTTGAGGGACTTCCCTGATGGTCCAGTGGCTAAGACTTCACATTCCCAATGCAGGGGCCCAGTTTGATCCCTGGTCGACGAACTAGATCCCACATGCCGCAACTAAGAATTTGCATGCTGCAACGAAAATCAAAGACCCCGAGTGCCGCAACTAAGACCCGGCCCAGCCAAAGAAAAAATGAGTAAGTAAAAATAAATATTTAAAAAGAGAAAAACTTCTTGAGATCAAGCATCTCTCAGTCGATATGAACCCTAATTTGTTTTAAGGATCCCCTCTAAGAAAAACGAGGCAAGTTCCAGTTTCTCCTTCACAAGACAGAATGACCCAGACTTGGTCACACCTCACACCTCCCACCTCCCACTTAGCTGCAAAGTTTCAGAATTCTGATGAAATATTTGGTTTCTCCTCCAAGCAGTGCTCGGCACTCCAGTGGCCTCCCTGAGTCCCACAGTAGCCAGATGAGACCTTTGGGGACACCTTGGATAAGTAACAGTCATCAGACGACCACTGGGGACCCCATCATGTCTTCAGGCTCAGTAGTTCTCTCTAGCACTTGACAATTTCACCGAGAGGCAGCTCTAAGCACATGAATGAAAGGTCAGCCTCTCCCTGCCTCCTCCAGTGCAGGTCTCAAGGGTCACTCAGGAAGCACGGGTAGGAGTCAGCATTTCCGAACTCCTGTTTTAGCTCTGGGGGCCCCAGGTAAGAGTGGGGATCCGAAGGATGACAATAGATCATCATCCTTTTGTCATCTATACCTTCTAATAGAAAGGCAAGGGCTCAACCTCTGCGTGCAGGAGCAGCCTGTGGAGGGAGGAAAGAAAAGTTTCCTAGACCTTCTTAGGGTCCCTGGGGTCTCAAAATTGAACTGATCAGACAGAGTAACAGGAGAAAAGCATACACATTTATTTCATAGAAGTTTTACAGGATACGGGAGCCTTCATAAGACAATGAAGACCTTAAGAAATGGTTCAAGCTCCAGGAGCTGGTGATGGACAGCAGGGCCTGGCGTGCCTGGCCCATGGGGTCGCAAAGAGTCAGGCATGACTGAGCGACTGAACTGAACTGAACTGAACAAATGGTTCAACCCAAGTGTTTCCATTCGAGGTTTGAGGAAGAATGGAAAGCCATGGAAAGATAGGACCAAGGGTATGAGTGAGGGTAGTCAGCTGGACATGACTCGGTGACTAAACCACCAAACCACCAGCATAGTTGATTTACGATGTTGTGTTAGTTTCCGGTGTACAGTAAAGTGATTCAGTCATACACATACATATGTGCTTACACTGAGTGCTCAGTCGTGTCCGACTCTGTGTGACCACATGGACTGTAGCCCACCAGGCTCCTCTGTCCATGGACTCCTTCAGGCAAGAATGCTGGAGTAGACTGCCATTTCCTCCTCCAGGGGATCATCCCAACCGGAGGATCAAACCAGAGTCTCCTGCGTCTCCTGTGTTGCAGGGGTCTCTAACTGCTGAACCACTGGAGAAGGCTCTCATGTACATATGTCCATTCTTTTTCAGATTCTTTTCTCACATAGGCTATCACAGAGGACTGAATAGCATTTCCTGTGCTACATAGTAGGTCTTTGTTGGTTATTTATCTTATATATAGTACTGGTCATACGTTCACCCTAAGCTCCTGATTTATCCCTATTCCCAACGCTTTGCTAATATTTCCCCTTTGGTAATCATTAGTTTGTTTTCAGGATCTATAGAAATCCAGTTACTTCTGTTCATCATTTTTGGATTTTTTTAAATTGAGCTGGAAGAAAATTACCCCAGTTATATAAAAATTTTAAATTTGAGGATTCAGGGATAACAAGACTTTATTTTTCAATTGGGTCTCTCCCTTTACCCAGCACTTCATTATGCTAATTTTCAAATACACAAAAGTCAGAAGTGTACAGTGAACACCTATGTACCTACCACCGAGATTCTACTTAGATTGTTGAGCTATTGTTCTGTTTTCGACTATTTCTTTTTGACTCATTTCTCTGTTGATCAACTTTTCCTTAATCCCATGTTGCTCTGGATTTATCATGAGCCACGTGAGAAAACATGGGGTTGGACATCGGCCCCCATTGTGGTGCCCAGCGGCTGCTCATCACCAGGGTCTATCCATGCACGGATGGGAGGCACTCACAACACCCAACAGAAGCAAACAAGGGCAGAACACACAGCTGGTTAAACCTCTACAGGGACTCTCGAGGGCACCAAGGGGCCTGGAGGCCCTGGCCCTCTTCAGAAGGTCTCACCCAGGAAGGCCAAGGCCCGTGCATCCTCACCTCACTCAAAAGAACCTGTGAGAACCACCCCTGAGCTCTTGTTTAAACATTTTTTTTTAATTGAAGTATAGTTTCTTATTTGTTTGTTTTTGCTGCATGGCATGTAGGATTTTAGCTCCCTGACCAGGGACTGAACCCTGCCCCTGCAATGAGAGCTCCGAGTCTTGACCACTGAACCACCAGTGAAGCCCCTTTTGAAGTCTAACTGATTGACAGTGCTTCAGGCATACTGCAAAGTGATTCAGTTTCATATATATCTATAGATATAGATAAACGCTTTCAGATTCTTTTCCATGATAGGTTATCACGAGATACTGAATATAGTTCTTGTGCTATACAGTAGGTCCTTGTTATTTATCTATTTATATATAGTATACAGTAGGTCTGTCGTGTGTCTATTAATCCTAAATTCCCAATTTATTCCCTCCCCCCTTCCCCCTTTGGTAACCATAAGTTTGTTTTCTTTTTCTTTTCTTTTTCACAAGTTTGTTTTCTATGTCTTTGTTTAAACCTGAAAAAGAGAAGAGGAAACAGGAATTGAAAAGCAAGTTTCTTCCCTATTTGACAACCCAAAGTCCGTTTCTCCTACATGCACATACCTCTACACACATAGCTACACATTCCTACACACATCCCTATACAAACGCTTACATGTACACCCTGCATACACACACACACACACACACACACACACACACACACATATATATATGTACACACATGAGGGCTCCTGTGTTGGATATTCTTAGAGAAAGTGGTTTCATTGGGATCTTTTCATTTGCGCTCAAATTTCATTTCTCCATTTGGGAAAAATCACATTTTCAAAATTGCTTTTACTCAATAGATTGTATGCCTCGGGAATTGACTGAATCACAGTCCCAGCATGGTTTCGCCACAATTGTATTTATTAACACCCTCCCTCCCTTGCAATAAGAAATTGCGAAATCCTTTTTAAACGAAGGGCTCTTCTACCTACTCAGCCGGTTTTTCAAAAGCAGAAAACACTGACCCACTCACTGGTTTCCTTTGATACTTAGAAGTCAAAGGTTAATAAAATATATTAACACCAATTGCCAAGCTTCCAAAGTATTCTAAATTCGCCCATCTCTTGAGATCTGGCACCATCATTACCACTTTATAGATGAGGAAACCAACATTTAACCAACCAATTACAAGGCTTGTTAAAAAGGTACTGATTAGTCAGTTACAAAACACACACAGCACCCTGGGAACCAGGAAATGAATGGTCAATGAGCTGTGATAAGAAAACCCAACTTTCTCATTTGCTCTATTAGAAGCAGTGATTTAATCCATTCTTGAGAGGAGTTCCCTCTCCTGGAGTGCGTGCTCATTCACTTCAGTAAATGCCTGACCCTTTACAACACTATGGACTGTAGCCCATCAGGCTCTTCTGTCCATGGGATTCTCCAGGCAAGAATACTGGAGTGGGTTGCCATGCCCTCCTCCAGGGGATCTTCCTGACCCAGGGATCAAACCCATGTCTCTTATGTCTCCTGCACTGGCATGCAGGTTCTTTACCACTGGTGCCGTGTGGGAACAGAATGAAAATCCTTGATCATCCTTCCCTCCAAGAGGGCAACCAGTTTTTCTGCTGCTAAGAATCATCATTTATCAAGTGATTCCAGAATCAGGCTTGGTTTTAAGACATGGAGCATCCAATGTGGGAATTCTTACCCAGGGTCCACCCCAAGGGTACATGTATAGAACTGGGGGTTTCTTCAGCTTGGATGGGAAAGAAAATCACATCTTTATTCCCACTAACTTCTAGCTGGAATTTAGCCTTTCTGTTATGATGAAAACAACAAGCCTCATCATTATTGTGACTCCGTCCACAGTGAAAACAGAGATATTTTTGTACAACACGACAGTTGATACAGAGATATCCAGAGATCTTTTACAGATATCACTACTTTTTAAAAATAATAGTGAATTTATCTTCTGCCATTTAAATTTCAGGTGGTACAGTGGTAAAGAATCTGCCTGCCAATGCAGGAGATACAAGAGATAAGAGTTTGATCCCTGGGTTGAGAAGATCCCCTGGAGTAGGAAATGGCAACTCACTTCAATATTTTTGCCTGGAAAATTCCATGGACAAAAGAGATTGGTGGGCTACAGCCCATGGGATTGCAAACAGTCAGACACAACTGAGTACTGAGCGCGCATGCACGCACACACACACACACACACACACACACGCACATTTAAATCCTAATCAAGCTGTGCTTATTATATCACACAGCATTCATTATTAGTTTGTGTGTTTGCTTAGTCACTTGACACTCATGTCCAACTTTTTGCAACCCTATGGATTGTAGCCTACCAGGCTCTTCTGCCCATGGGATTCTCCAGGCAAGAATACTTGAGTGGGTTGCCATGCCCTCTTCCAGGGGATTTTCCCAACCCAGGGACTGAACCTGGGTCTCCTGCTTTGGAGGCAGATTCTTTACTGCTGAGCCACTGGGAAAGCCCCTATACATTAGCTTAGTATCTTGATAACTCAGATAGGAGTTTTGATATCAAGTTTTGTAAACCACCTCTTTTATCATTTTATTTGTGGTAAAACCCAGGTAGTAATATAAAATTGACCGTCTTAACCATTTTTCGGTATACAATTCAACAGCATTGTTGTTCAGTTGCCCAGTTGTGTCCGACTCTTTGCACCTCCATGGACTGCAGCACACCAGACTTCTCTTCCACTATCCTGGAGTTTGCTCAAACTCATGTCCATTGATTTCATTCACAATATTGTGCCAACATCACCACTATCCATCTCCAGAACCCTGTCTTACAAAACTCAAACTCTCCACCCATTAAAGAGTAACTCCCATTCTCCTCTCCCCCAGCTGCTAGCAATCACCATTCTACTTTCTTTCTAATTTGACTAGCCAGACCTCGAATAGGTGGGATTATACAGTATTTGTCCTTTTGTGATTGGCTTACGTCACTTAGCTTAACATCCTCAAGGTTCATCCATGTTGTAGCAAGTGTCACAATTCCCTTCTTTTTTAAGGCTGAATATTCCATTGCATGTATGTACCACATGTTATTACTCATTCATCCATCTATGGAAACTTGGATTGGACATAATTACTTCTTTGTTATATCACGTATTTTATTATGTGCATTTTAACCTTTTTTAAAGACCTTATTGAATTTATTACAATATGCCTTCTGTTTTATGTTTTTTGGTTTTGGGGCCGCAAGGCATGTGGGATCTTAGCTCCCAGACCAGGGATTGAATTCGCACCCCCTGCTTTGGAAGGTAAAGTTCCAACCATCGCACTGCCAGGGAAGTTCTTTATTATACGCATTTTAAAAAGTTATCTTGAGAGGAGGTCCATTGACTTCATCAACCATCCAAGGGATTCATGTGTAATACATAAAGGGGGAAGAAGCCCAGTGAGACAGACATGAGGAAGTGGGCTCAGAGAAGTTGACATTTGCCCAAGGTCACCCAGGAGGAAGTCAAGTCCAGCTTGGTCAGACTTGACCGAGGTCAGGTTTGACTTCCCTTGCACAGCGAATGGCTCTGGTTTCAGTGGACGCTTGGTGTTTTTCCAGGAACACTGTGAAAGGAATGAAGATGCCTTCATCCTAGCACTGAAATTCAAGGTGTAAGTCACCACTTGTGGGAGGAAAGTCCAGCCCTCTCTTCACTCCCATTTCTCAGGCAGCGCTCCTGTGTCTAGGTCTTCACTCGCCTCTGTCCAACTCCTGAGTGAAGACCCCAGGACAGCTGAGACACAAGGGGGCCTCTGATGTCTCCTAAGGTATCTAAACCCCAAGATCTGGGACACTGGGGAGTGTGCACCCCATTAAACCCTTAAGTCTGTGAGCGGATGATTAGGATACCCTCATTCTCACCCAGCAGCTGAAAGAGGGCAGTGGTTCCCAAGCCCCTCCCCAAGTCATACTGACAAACAGTCACACGACTTTAACTCCCAATATAAACCGTCAGGCCCTATAATTGCTCTAGTTTAGCAAAACTTTCCCCTGAGAAAACTAAATTCTGAGATTATTCACACTGGTGTCATGGGAGACCCTCTCGAAAATGCTAAACTCTCTGACATCACCATATAATGATTCTTTTTCTTGTGAGCACTAATGGGGATAATAATAACAGGGTGGAAAGGGGAGGAGGGATAAATTGGGAGATTAGGGTTCACATATATACACTAACACACTACTGTATATAAATAGATAAGTAATAAGGACCTACTGTATAGCAGAGGGATCTCTACTCTATACCCTGTAATGACCTATATGGAAAAAGATTCTAAAAAAGAGTGGATACAAGTATACATACAACTGATCCACTGCTATACAGCAGAAACTAACACAATATTGTAGATCAACTATATTCCGATAAAAACTAATTTAAAAAATAAATAATGGTAACTATTATTAATTGGCACTTTCTGTGTGCCAAACATGTTAATTCTCCAGCAATCATAGGTAGCAGGGGCAACTACTGTTCCTCATTTTACAGAAGAGGAAAGAGAAGCCCAGAGTTGTCAGTAATTTTTAAGAGTCACACAGCTGGTAAGTGACTTGAACTTTGACTCCAGGTGGTCTGCATGAAGCGCATCATGCCAAGATCTTGGAATTCTCTTTCTAAGACACAAGCCTGCAATTGCAACAAGGGAGGAAGGCATATAAATGTCTGTGAATTTCTTGGTTACACTTTTTTTTCACCTTGTGTAGGAGATAAAGTACAGTAAGTCCCCTACATGAAAACCTTCAAGTTGCAAACTTTAAAAGATGCAAATGTGCCTGTCTGCCAGGCTCTGTATGCCAGCTGTTGTATGAGTGTTGTTCAGTCGCTCAGTCATGTCCGACTTTTTACTACCCCATGGACTGCAGCCTGCCAGGCTTCCCTGTCCTTCACTATCTCCCAGACCTTGCTCAAACTCATGTGCATTGAGTTGGTGATGTCATCCAACCATTTCATCCTCTGTCATCCCCTTCTTCTCCTGTCTTCAGTCTTTCCCAGCATCAGGGTCTTTCCTAATGAGTTGGCTCTTCGCATCAGGTGGCCAAAGTATTGGAGCTTCAGCTTCAGCATCAGTCCTTCCAATGAATATTCAGGGTTGATTTCCTTTAGGATTGACTGGTTTGATCTCCTTGCAGTCCAAGAGACTCTCAAGAGTCTTCTCCAACACCACAGTTCAAAAGCATCAATTCTTTGGTCCTCAGCTTTCTTTATGGTCCAACTCTCACATCCATGCATGACTACTGGAAAAACCATAGCTTTGACTAGATGGACCTTTGTCAGCAAAGTAAAACGTCTTTGCTTTTTAATGTGCTGTAGGTTTGTCATAGCTTTTCTTCCAAGGAGCAAATGTCTTTTAATTTCATGGCTGCAATCACCATCTGCAGTGATTTTGGAGCCCCAAAAAATAGTCTGCCATTGTTTCCATTATTTCCCCATTTATTTGCCATGAAGTGATGGGACCAGTTGCCATGATCTTAGTTTTTTGAATGTTGATTTTTAAGCCAACATTTTCACACTCCTCTTTCACCTTCATCAAGAGGCTCTTTAATTTCTCTTCACTTTCTGCCATAAAGGTGGTGTCATCTGCATATCTGAGGTTATTGATATTTCTCCTGGCAATCTTGATTCCAGTTTGTGCTTCATCCAGCCTGGCATTTCACATGATGTACTCTGCATACTGTACTGTAAGATTAAAAATGTTTTATTTTTTTATGTTTGTTTTTTATGAATGTATTATTTGTCTGAAAAGCTTATAAACCTATTACAGTATGGTACTATATTACCAATTATGTTAATAAGGCACCTAGGCTAACTTTGTTGGACTTATGAACAAATTGGACTTACGAATGTGCTCTCGGAACAGAATTCCTTCATAAGCAGGGGACTTACTGTAGTTTTATTTCAAGAAGCAAATTAACAGAGCCCAGATTCTAGGAATATTCAAATTCACTAGATACCAGAGAAGTGCAAATTAAAACAACATTACAACAGAGGATTTACACTCATCAGAATAGCAAAAATTATGGAGGTGGAAATGAGAGAGGAGGAATGTTGGCAAAACTGTACAGAGAGGCAGGAAGGCAAAGAGCTCAGAGCCCAGGTGCCACAACCAGTCTGGGGAAGGCACACCCACCTGGGCACTCCTGAGCTGGTTTCCTTATCTGCAAATGGAGGTGATTTTATCTACTTCATAGAATTGCTGCGAGGATTTCAACAGCTAATGACACCCAGTGCTGGGAAGGGCACCTGTGCCAAGTAAGGGCTCTGAAAACAGCACAGGCAAGCCTGAGCTCCCAGAAGGCAAGGCCTTTTCTCTTGTCATTGGCTGTATCCTAGTGCCTAGGAGATCCCCTGGCAAAGGGCATAGCAACCCACTCTAGTATTCTTGCCCGGAGAATTCCATGGACAGAGGAGCCTGCTGGGCTATAGTCCAAGGGTGAAAAGAGTCGGACACAACTGAGAGACTAACACTAACTCAGTTAATATTTGTTGAATAAATGGATGCATTTGCAAATTGTATGGGGAGAAGGCGACATCTCAGCACCACTTAATGGAACATCAAATAGTGAAAACTTGAAAATCTTGAAAACTGGGACAACACGGAAGGAAAATTAAGTGTCTGGCCACTCTGTGAGCCAGTTGTCTCACTTAGATGTATCTCAAGAGTTCCTCTTCTGGTTCACAAAGGGGGACAAATCAGGGGACAATCCAGGGAACAAGTGAGTCAATGTGGGAAAGCCACATGATAGAAGATGCTGCAGCACTTAGAAGCGATCATCCGGGGACTTTCATGACGGCCCATTGGGTAAGACTTTGCCTTCCAATGCAGGGGCTGTGGTGGCTGTGGATCCCTGGTTGGGAGCTAAGATCCCACATGCTTTGCAACCAAAAAGCCAAAAGAAAGCAGAAGCACTATTGTTACAAATTCAATAAAGATTTAAAATAAAAAGTGATCATCCAGAGCAGGGCTTGGCAAACTTTCCTGTAAAAGGTCAGATAATAACTATTGTAGGCTTTTCAGGCCACAGGATCTGTCACAGCCTTAGATGATATTCAAGGCTGTTCCAACAGAACTATTCATGAACTCTCAAATTTGAATTTCATATAATATTTATGTGTCCCAAAATATTAATCTTCTTTTGAGTTTCCCCACCACCACCAAGTTGTTTAAAAATCTTAACTTGCAGGCTGCTCAAAATCTGTTGGGAAATGTGAGACTGGACACTGCAAAACTCCTAGAGGAAAACACAGGCAAAACACTCTCTGACATAAATCAAAGCAATATCTTTTGATCACACCAGAATAACAGAAATAAAAACTAAAATAAACAAATGGGATCTACTTAAATTCAAAAGCTTTTGCACAGACAAAGGAAACAATAAACAAACAAAAAGACAACCCACAGATTGGGAGAAAATATTTGCAAACAATGTCACCAAGAAGGGATTAGTTTCCAAAATTTACAAACAGTTCATGATGCTTAACAGCACCAAAACAAACAACCCAATCAACAAATGGGCAGAGAACCTAAACAGACATTTCTCCAAAGAAGACATAAATATGGCCATGAGGCACATGAAAAGATGCTCAACATCACTAATCATTAGAGAAATGCAAATCAAAACTACAATGAGATATCACCTCACAACAGCTAGAATGGCTATCATCAAAAAATCCACAATCAATGCTGGAGAAGGTGTGGGCCCTTCACTGCGGATCCAACACTTACACTATTGGTGGGAATGTAAATTGGTACAGCCCACTATGGAGAACAGCATGAAGGGACCTTAAAAAACTAAAAATACAGCTACCACATGACCCTGCAATTCCACTCCTGGGCATATATCCAGAAAAAAATGTGATCCAAAAGGATACATATAGCCAAATGTTCACTGCAGCACTGTTTACAACTCACGAGATACGAAAGCAACCTAAATGTCCATTAACAGAGGAATGGATGAAGAAGATGTGGTACATATGCACGATGGGATACTCCTCGGCCGTTAAAAAGAATGAAATAATGCCATTTGCAGTGACATGGATGGACCTAGAGAGTGTCTTACTGAGTGAAGTAAGTCAGACAGAGAAGGAGAAATACTGTGTGAAAACCCTCATATGTGGAATCTAAAAAGAAGTGATGCAAACGCACTTACTTACAGAGCAGAAAGAGATCCACACACTTAAAGGATGAACTTACGGCTGCCAGTGGGAAGGATGGGGGGAAGGGACAGTTAGGGAGCTGGGGATGCACATGTGCACACCGCTGTATTTAAAATGGATAACCAACAAGGACCTATTGTTTAACACAGGAAACTGCTCAATGTTGTGTGGCAGCCTGGATGGAGGGGAGTTTGGGTGGAATGGATGCGTGTATATGTATGGCTGAGTCCCTTAGCTGTCCACCTGAAACTATCACAACGTGTTAATCAGCTATACCCCAATACAAAATGAAAAGTTTTTAAAATGTCAAAAAAAAAAAAACCTGCTGGGGCCCAGATTTTGCCCATGAGCCACTGTTTGCTGAACCCTGTTCTAGATGTGTGTCAACAACATGGATGAATTCCAAAATCACAACCAACAAAGCGGGTAATCTTGGATAGGATGGCGGTTAAAGAGAAATGACCATACATCTGAGATTTCCAGAGAAAGACTAGTTTACCCAGGTTGTCACAGTAAATAATAGCCCATATCTCACTCTCAAAAGTCACAGATCAAATGATGAATTATATGCGCCCTCCCCAGTTAAACCATCATTCTTGTTACATAAATTACAAACAGACATTCAGAACAGCCATCAACAGGAGGACACTGGAGCCTACCAAAAAAAGATACCCCACGTCCAGAGACAGAAGAAAAACCACAATGAGACGGTTTGATAAGCGCCTAGCCTCTTCCTATCTAAAAAAATAAAAATAAAAAATTAAGCAAGAACAATAATTCTTCAAAAAACCAGACATTCATTCATATATCCCCCAACATCTAGAAAGAGGTTGGCAACTTTTTTCCTCATAAAGGACCAGATAATAGATATTTTAGGCCTTGTGCCATGTGACCTATTGATGAAGCCTGAAAACAGTCAGAGACAACACAGAAATTAAAGTGTGAGGCCAGGTACCACTAAAACTTCCTGATGGACGTTGAAATTTGAGGGTCATATAATTTTCATGTATCAAAAAATTTTATCCTTCTTTGGATTTTTTTCAACCATTCGAATATGTGAAAACACTTTCAGCTCGTGGGTCGTATACAAGCTGGCAATGAGCTGGATCTGGCCCAAAGGCTGTAGTTTGTTGACTATCAGTCTGGAAGAACACCTGGCACTATGGTAGGTGCTGCAGAAATGTCTGTTGTTAGCTGAGTGCACTTACCATTGTCACGCGAGTGTATGTTCCTCGATTCTTTGTCTCGTCACAACAAAGATTTGGAGTGACGGACATTAAAGCCCCCTCGGCGTGTCACAGCTCTCAGGTCTTGGATAGACCGTGTTATAGCTCTTAGACAAATCAGTGTTACAGCTCAGTGTTACAGCTCTATTTTATTTAGAAGATAGCAGGAAAATCCATCTTTGAGGCATGAGGGCATGTCGATCTAAAAACACGAGGAGAAGAGCGCCCAGCGCGCGGGAGAGAGAGAGAGAGAGCTGGCTTTGGCTCCTCTATTTATATGTTTATTTCTCCCTGGGCCTGTCCTATGTAAATTGGGCCAGCCAGGAGTGCTGTTTGTTTTACCTGAGGTCCTCACTCCGGTCCTCGGACCTTCTTTTGCTTCATTTTTGCGGGCTTTTCCCTTGCTTGTCTGTAGCCACCGCCATTTTGGACTCCTTTTCCCTGTTCTACCTACCTAACACCATCAACAACCATGCCTGTCTTACAAGGGCACATGCAGATTTAAGGACAGATAAACACCCGAGAGGGCTGCCCTGGTAGCCCAGATGGTAAGGAATCTGACTGTCATGTAGGAGACCTGGGTTCGATCCCTGGGTCAGGAAGATCCCCTGGAGAAGGAAATGGCAACCCACTCCAGTATTCTTGCCTGGAGAACCCCACGGACAGAGGAGCCTGGCGGCCTGCAGTCCAGGCAGTTGCAAAGAGTCGAACATGACTGAGTGACTCACACAAACGCCTGACTGAGGGTCGAGGAGACACTAAGGAGGAAATAGGGATTGGGAATAAATGAGAAAAATAGTGAAATAAGAAAAACTTCACCCAGACTGAGAAAGATGACATTTAATCATGAACTGAGTTGCGTGACAAATGCAACTCCACTTCTGAGGCGAGAAAAAAGGAAAAGAAAGAAGAAAAGGAAATCAGGGCTCTGGAGCCAGAGAGCCTAGATTTGAAATTCTGAGGCTGCCCCCACTATCTGGGGACTTTGAGCAAGTTTAACTTCTCAAAGCTTCTTTGGAAAACGGAACTAAATATGGGACCTTCTTCCTAGGGCTGGCGTGAGGACTGAACGAATCCATACAGGAAAGGGCTTGGCACAGCGTCTGGTCAATGGACATTTATACTGTTACGGCTGTTTTCCATAAAGAACAGAGAGACTCGTATGCCCCAGAGGTACAAACAAGGGGACTGAGCACAGGTGATTAGGGCTTCTCTGGTGGCCCAGATGGTAAAGAATCTGCCTGTGGTACAGGAGACGAGGCTTCGATCCCTGGGTGGGGAAGACCCCCCGGAGAAGGAAATGGCAACCCACTCCAGGATTCTTGCCTAGGAAATTCCATGGACAGAGGAGCCTGGCGGACTACAGTTCATGGGGTCTCAAAGAGTTGAGACCACTTAGTGACTAAATAACAGCAACAAAGAGGTGCTTGAGAGAACGGACTCTAGAGCCAAGAACCCCGGTTCGGCCACATGCTGGCTGTGTGACCTTGACCAAGTCCTGTGCGCTTTCTGCACCTCAGTTTCCTCAGCTGGGCAGCGCTGATAACAGTAGCACTGCCTCGTCAGGTTGAGGTAAAAATTAAATTACTCAAAACATAGCTTAGCACACAAGTGCTCAGGTACGTGAGTATGTTCCACTCTGGACCCACAATTTCTGCCCCAGGGGAAATTAAGAAAGGAGTCAGAACAACAATCCCATGTGACACACTCCAAAAGGTCCAAGGAGCTGGGCTCTGGGCTTTGAACAAGGATTCAGAGCAGGAAACATCTAACATGAGAGGCAAGACCAAAACAAACAAACAGAAAGTAATTATTCTGATGAAACAGACATAATGTTGTGTGCAAGAAAACATCAGAGAAACTATCATTAATAGCTTCAGAGAGTTAAATAAAAGAAATATTGCCTGCCTGAAACAAGAATCATGGCTATAATCAAGGAGAAAATAAGGGAATAGGAATGATCTTTTGAAAAATAAAAATATAGCTGCTAAAAAAAAATTCAATAGAAAGACTGAAGGTAAAGTGGATGGAGAAATTTTACAGAAAGTAGAACAAAAAGAAAAATTTGAAAAAACACACACAAAAAAGATTTTCTAGATGATGTGTTATTGCAGGAGGTTCAGTAGCTAACTAAAGAATTTTAGAAAGACAGAACTAAGAAAACCATGGGGAAGAAATTATCAGAGTAATAATGTAACAGACTTTTCCAGAATTGAAGGAGAAGACTATCTGGAAAGAAGTGATCACCTTATGCCCAGAACAATGAATGAAAAACAAGATCTCCAGGAAGACAAAGTAAGACACCATCTTCAATTTCAGAATACAAGTGGTAAGAAGATTATGAAAGATGTTAGATAAAATGCAGATTACTTGAATGACCAAGAAACAACAAGAGAAGCTAGACCGCAGTGGGAAAAAAATATCTTCAAAGGGCTGAAAAAAAATAATTTTCAACCTGTTATTCTGTATACAACCAGACTATGAGTAAAGTTTGAAAGTGGAATAAAGCCATTGTAAGGAAATCCCAGGATGACAGCTGGTACAACTCCCAGAAAGCAACTGAGAAATAAGGTTTGAAGACTCCAAAAAAATCTAAAAATGAAGGTGATTGATTATCTGACAGATTTGACTATAAGGAAAACCTTAAGAACTTTCTACACCTTTTGGAAGGGATAGGGAGATGTAGATGTTCAAACAGAACAAAACAAATGAAAAAACAAGGCAATTAATAACAAAAAAAATTAAAAGTTGCACAGAAAAAGCTACTTCTTGGCTCAGTATTGAATAAAATTTATATAGTCACAATAAAAAAAATATTATATGTGTATTTAACCAAAATTTGTGATATAACTGTATTTTAAAAATGGAGGAAATGATAGTGGCGTGTATGAGTTAAAAAGCCTCACCAATCAGGACTTGCCTGGTGGCCCAGCAGTTCAGAATCCCATGCCAGTGCAGGGGGACACTCACTCGCTGGTTGGAGAACTAGGATCCCAGGGGCCATGGTGCATTTAGGCCTTGAGCATCACAACTGGAGAGGCGACGCACCTCAAGTAAGACCTGACACAGGCAAATAAATAAACAAAAAGGAAAAAAGAGACAGAGACAGATTTTAGAAAATCCGCGCTGATCATAACAGGAAATCAACAGATGATCTCTAAGATAGGTGAATCAAAATATTATATAACAGCTGTACTATTTAAAAAGAAGGAAATCTGTAAGAAGCAACTAAAAGGATGGTTACTTTGAAAGGGTAGGTGGGGACTGAAGAGAGCACGGGAATGCAGCCTTCATTACTGATGTTTTGGCACTAACTGGCTTGTAACAAAAAGCATTTTAGGGCTTCCCTGGTGGCTCAGTGGTTAAGAATTCACCTGCCAGTGCAGGAGACATTGGCACCCCTGCATTGGCACGAGTTCCATCCCTGATCTGGAAGATCCCACATGCCATGGAGCAACTAAGCTCACGCACCCTGGAGCCTGCTCTCCACCTAACAGGAGAAATCACCGCAACCAGAAGCCTGAGCACCGCAAGTAGAGAAAACGCCTGCACAGCAGTGAAGACCCAGCACAGCCGAAAACAAATAAATAAATAACTTAAAAAAAAATTTTTTTTAATCTAAGACCTAGGCCAAGTAGGGGAGGCAGATCTTAATTCTGGCAGGTTTTAAGATATTTAAATGAAGAGGAAAGTAAGTCATGATGAAAGAAAAACAGCTTGCCTTGGTATTATATTATTTTATCTTTCAAAAATGCTTCTGGCAACCAAAGCAGTAATGAGTACACTTAATGCCCAGCTTCTAGTTTCTAAATGTCTCTTCTGACTGAAAGGAGCCAGGGCTCTTTAGAGGAATGGCTGATTCCAGGTTTGGCACAGGGAGAGTATAAGGTGAGCCTGGAACACTTTGTTATGCCAGAAAGCAAGAATGTACTCAAAGAGTAATGGGAAGACATCAAAAGGACCAAAAGCCAGTTTAAAGGGCTTCCCCAGGCCATAATTAGGACAATTTGGTCATTAAAAACACTAATGACTATAATTATTGCAAAACATTGAATAAATAAAATTCAAGAGTTCATGGTAACTACAAAAAAAAATATTAGTTACCACTGCAGATGACTATTGGTGGTTTAGTTGCTAAGTCGTGTCTGACTCTTGCAACCCCACGAACTGTAACCTGCCAGGCTCCTCTGTCCATGGGATTCTCCAGGCAAGAATACTGGTGTGGGTTGCCATTTCCTTCTCCAAGGGTTCTTCCCAACCAGGAATCAAAACCAGGTCTCCTGCATTGCAGGTAATGACTATCTACAGGAGAGGACTATTAGGCCAAAAAAAGGAAAGATATAAGCATCTGAATGCAGAATTCCAAAGAATAGCAAGAAGAGATAAGAAAGCCTTCTTCAGCGATCAATGCAAAGACATAGAGGAAAAGAACAGAATGGGAAAGACTAGAGATCTCTTCAAGAAAATTAGGGATACCAAAGGAATATTTCATGCAAAGATGGGCTCGATAAAGGACAGAAATGGTATGGACCTAACAGAAGCAGAAGATATTAAGAAAAGGTGGCAAGAATACACAGAAGAACTGTACAAAAAAGATCTTCACGACTCGGATAATCACAATGATGTGATCGCTCCTCTAGAGCCAGACATCCTGGAATGTGAAGTCAAGTGGGCCTTAGAAAGCATCACTATGAACAAAGCTAGTGGAGGTGATGGAATTCCAGCGGAGCTATTTAAAATCCTGAAAGATGATGCTGTGAAAGTGCTGCACTCAATATGCCAGCAAATTTGGAAAACTCAGCAGTGGCCACAGGACTGGAAAAGGTCAGTTTTCATTCCAATCCCAAAGAAAGGCAATGCC
>SJYT01012882.1:465923-500696 GCA_006410635.1 Cephalophus harveyi
GCCCCGCCCCGCCCCGCCCGGTCCGGCCCAGCCCCTGCGCTAGTCTCGCGCATTTTAAAAGTGCGCGAGCGCCGGCGGAGACCCGGGGCCGGCGGTTGGCCGGGCGAAGCCATCTGTTACGCTACGTGGGGGGAGGTAAAAGCCTACCCGTCTACATTTTTTCCATTTTTAGCCTTTCTGGCCTAGGTGCTGGCCTCCTTATAGCCTTCCAGTTCACTCCCTGCGCTCAGACTGCGGGGAGGGGGTTTCTGCTTCTCTGGGAGAGGGTCGTTGTCTCTGTGCGGCGGTCCCCCCCACCTGCGGGCGGGAATCCGGTGGGAGAGGACGATGGCCGGAGGGGGTAGGAGGCGGCCCTAGCGCCATTTTGTGGGAGCGAAGTGGTAGCTGGGCTGCTCTTGGATTCCTCCCTGCTTCCGTCTCCCTGTCGGGCTTCCTAGCAGCGGCCTAGCGGGTGAGTTGCAGATGCTTCTCACTGAGGACGCCCTGTGTGCCTCGGTTCCCGCGATGGGGCGGCCCCCGCCCCGGAAAGGGAGTCGTGGGACCAGGCCTGGTTGGTCCTGCCGGAGCGGACTCGCGTGGGAGCGACGTTAGGGCCTGGCGCGGGGTGGCAGCCGGCGTCTGAGCTGGGGTGCTGGGCCCACGCAGCCGTGCAGCCCGAGGCAGCGGTTTGGCCTGGCTTCCCGGCGCGGGTATTGCTTTGTGCCTTGGTACTCTTGCCCCGGGACGGAGTTTAGGGCCTGGTACCCCAGCGGTCCCACCCCGGCCGCGCTTAGAAACTCCTCCCTCGGTTGTCACGCACTGGCTTCTGGGAGGCGGCGGCCCGCGTCGCGGAGGACCTGTCGCCGCTGTCCCTGCGGCTCAAGTTTGGAGAGCCTCTGGACACCCCACAATCTGGAACAGGGAGGAACTTTTCCGTTGTTCTCTTCGGCTGGCTCCCTGCTCCTATTCAGTCCTGAAAACAGCTTCTGCGTCGCTTGCTTAGGGAAGTCTCTTTGACACCACTGTACACACACACACATCTCAACCAACTTAGGTTCTCCCCAAACACCCTCAGACTACTTTCCAGTAGTACTTATCACGGTTGTAATAAAATAAGTACTTGCGATCTTTCTCCTGCTTTCCTCCTCCTCCCCCTTGCCTTGCCACTAGCATGCCATCTGAGACTAGCTTCACAGTGGCAGCACTTACAGTAGGCATTCATCAAATACTTAATGAACTAGCGAGGCATTACATTTTAATAACTGTCCTTGCCTTTACTTCCTCGTTTTTCGGGGATAACCAACACCTATAAGAATCCAAAGACCCGAGAATTTTTCTAGAAGCCACAGAACAGTGACGTAGTGGTATAAATCAGCTGGGATAAGGAAACAGTTATTTTGACCACACTTGTTAAGTCATTTGTATCTCTTTTCCCTTTAAGAGAAACAAAGATGTCTGAATATATTCGGGTAACCGAAGATGAGAATGACGAGCCCATTGAAATACCATCGGAAGACGATGGGACAGTGCTCCTGTCCACGGTTACAGCCCAGTTTCCAGGGGCATGTGGGCTGCGCTACCGGAATCCAGTGTCTCAGTGTATGAGAGGTGTCCGTCTGGTAGAAGGAATTCTGCACGCCCCCGATGCTGGCTGGGGGAATCTGGTATATGTTGTCAACTATCCCAAAGGTTTGTTGCCATTTGGTTTTGCAGGGATGCTAAAGTATAGGCTTGTATGGTTCTCAAGCATAGATCATGGTCTCTTCCTGGTGAACCATCTCCTATTGCCCAAGTATTTCTTTAAAAGTTACTATCAGACAAGCTTGGAAGACCACTAAATAAACGAGAATTGGAATACAGAACATGTTTTTAAAACTATTTTTAAAAATAATTATCCGCACTAATTTTGCCGAACTAATGCCAAATTTAAGAAATTAAGAATGCTTTGCAGTTATATCAGTCTGTTGAAAATAGTCTTCTGAAGTGCGTCAATATTTTGGTTTGTTCTCAATGCTTGCAAGCTACATCACTCATTCCGGTAATCTTACTCCTTTTTTTTTTCCCCCTTAAATGAACATCAGTTGCAATAGCCCAAATCTTGAATTAGTTCAGTCCTAATTCTAGTTTTAGGTCTGGGCTTATTCTCACTGTGTCTTTTCAGTGATGGTTTTAATCTAAAAGGAAGCATGAAGATTTAGAAGTATGCCAAGGAACTAAGTACATTTTATCAGTAGGTACTTTGTGCTAGTTGATACATCTTTCTTACTTTTATTATAACTTTATATTGCAACAAAGGTGTACTATTTTGTCAGTATTTAAGATGTTGCCTCAAGAAATTTTCTCATGTATCAAGAAAACTTTTACTAAAATCAACTTGGTTTCTTTTAGTTTGCAGTTTCTTGATCCATTGGTTGTAAATAAATATTTACCCAAATTTGAAATGTCATTTAGATAGTAATGTATTGATGTAGGTTCATAGTTGTAACAAGTGTACCACCCTTGTAGGGGATTTTGATAATGGGGTGGAGCTCTCTGCCTGTGTAGAGGGAAGGGTATATGGGAAATCTGCCTTCCTCAATTTTGTTGTGAACGTAACACTACTCCAAAAAATGGTATGTCTTTTGTCCATATGTCATTGAGTTTCTCTGCCCTTCCAAATACTGGTTTGGTTTTTTATAATAGCCTTAAGTTTCTGCTATTATAAAGTTAATGTGAGTTTGATGTTGAAAGTTTGGACATGAAATAGAAAAACTGAAATCAGCCTTAAAAATCTATAACTGGAGATTACAGTTGCTAATTTTTTGGTAGTCAGATTATAGACATTAAAATAATCAAGGAAATATATTTAATAGGCACAAAGATAGCATCATGGTTTTTCAACCTGTTTTTTTTTTTTTTTTTTCTTTAATATATTTTAAAGTGAAAATAAAGGAACTTTTGTTTTGATACATCTTTTGAGAGGGGAGAACATACAGTTGTAATCTTGAGCTGTTACAGAACCAGAGGTTAGAATCCCCAGATTGGCTCCAGAAAAGCAACCGAGCCGCTTATTTAAGCCTTATTCTGTCCACGAGAGCTAACGTCACTCTTTATGAGAAATTTCCAGTGTCTTACTATTCCTAAAATGTTTTTGTTTCTCATTTCTGCATGAAGGGGGTGAAGTGTTTAAAGTGTTAAATGAATGTTCTAAAAGATTTCTGCTCATTTTGTTTAGATAACAAAAGAAAAATGGATGAAACTGATGCTTCATCAGCAGTGAAAGTGAAAAGAGCGGTCCAGAAAACATCTGATTTAATAGTGTTGGGTCTCCCATGGAAAACAACTGAACAGGATCTGAAAGATTACTTCAGTACCTTTGGAGAAGTTCTTATGGTTCAGGTAAGCCTTGATTTCACTAAACAGTTTTTCAGTGAATGAGCGTCCAGAATTCCTTGTTTTGGTGATGCTACCCTTCATGTTCAGTAGGTGATATTTTTAATATTTGTTATATGTATGCATAATGGGTGCTGAAAAGAAATTTGGTTTATACTCTTTCCCTTCATGTGTGTACTCTGGGTTGGTTATATGTGTGTGTAGATTTAGTGAATTTAAATGATTTTTTTTCTAGGTCAAGAAGGATATTAAAACTGGTCATTCAAAAGGGTTTGGCTTTGTTCGCTTCACGGAATATGAAACCCAGGTGAAAGTAATGTCACAACGACATATGATAGATGGACGATGGTGTGACTGTAAACTTCCAAATTCTAAGGTACTTTCTCTTGTTTTCTCTGCTTTGGCCATTTGTGGTGACAAACTTACTTAAAAGACACTGTAAAACATTACAGTTGGAAAATGTGGCAGGGTGTGTTCTTGAAATGTTTTGTTAAAAGTCTCAGGACCTTAATGCATGCTGAATATTTTATATATTCTTTCTCTTGTTATTTTTAATGAATTAGCAATTTCTTACATAGTTACATGTGAACAAAGAAAATGTTGATGTTGTTAGTGTTAACAAAGACAATTAGAATATGTTGATCTTGTTACAAAAGCCTTACTTATTCCAAGCAAGCAAGACTTATTTGGAACATTATCCTCTTTGCCAGGACATTTCTAATTCATCAACTTTCCTTAATCCAAATATACTTTCATCAGCTTTAACATTTAAAGCATTGAAGTCTTACAAGAAGGAGATGTGCTAATACAAAAAAGAAAGAATGTACCTACTTTTTAAGCACTCACCTAAAGAAAAGGCAGATAGGTTGTGTTACATCCTCCACCAGAATGCTGTTTTCATTGCTTGTAAAATATTTCTGATGGTTTTCTTCCTTTCGATTTGATCAGCAAAGCCCAGATGAGCCTTTGAGAAGCAGAAAGGTGTTTGTTGGGCGTTGTACAGAGGACATGACTGCTGATGAACTGCGGCAGTTCTTTTGCCAGTACGGAGAAGTGGTAGATGTCTTCATCCCCAAACCATTCAGGGCTTTTGCCTTTGTTACATTTGCAGATGATCAGGTATTTTTCTCTTACTAACTTTGCCCCAGTTAGTTAGGTAGTTTCTGTTGAACGTTGCCCTTCCAGCTAATTACCATCCTTATTAGCCAAGCTCTCTGACCCTGTATTTGGGCCTGAATATTTGTGATAAACCCCATAGGTTTATTTTTAATATGTGACATTTAAGTGGGAGTGTTACACATCCTTTGAAAATGAACGGAAAAATCCCTGCTACCATTACTAAAGTTAAAGGCTATTTTATGGGTTTAAGTGAAATAAGTGCTCCTTGCTGATTTTTTTCTCCAGCGTAGATGATGGCTTGAAATCTAAGTTTTATTGCTACTTTGTATGAATCAATTGTTTAATCTCCTCTATTTACATCCCTTATTTTTTATAGGTTGCCCAGTCTCTTTGTGGAGAGGACTTGATCATTAAAGGAATCAGCGTACATATATCCAATGCTGAACCTAAGCACAATAGCAATAGACAGTTAGAAAGAAGTGGAAGATTTGGTGGTAATCCAGGTGGCTTTGGGAATCAGGGTGGATTTGGAAATAGTCGAGGGGGTGGAGCGGGTTTGGGAAACAATCAGGGTAGTAATATGGGTGGAGGGATGAACTTTGGTGCTTTTAGCATTAACCCAGCAATGATGGCTGCAGCCCAGGCTGCTCTGCAGAGCAGCTGGGGTATGATGGGCATGTTAGCCAGTCAGCAGAACCAGTCTGGCCCATCAGGTAATAACCAAAGCCAAGGCAACATGCAGAGGGAGCCAAATCAGGCTTTTGGTTCTGGAAATAACTCTTACAGTGGTTCTAATTCAGGTGCAGCGATTGGTTGGGGATCGGCATCAAATGCAGGATCAGGCAGTGGTTTTAACGGAGGCTTCGGCTCTAGCATGGATTCTAAGTCTTCCGGCTGGGGAATGTAGACGTTGGGTTATGGTTAGTTGGTATACTGGTGGGAATTCAAATTTTTCTAAACTCGTGGTAAGTATATTGTAAAATAACATATGTAAGAATTTTCAAAATTGGTTTGTTCAGTGTGGAGTATATTCAGCAGTATTTTTGACATTTTTCTTTAGAAAAAGAGGAAGAGCTAAAGGAATTTTATAAGTTTTGTTACATAAAGGGTTGAAATACTGAGTGTTTGAACGTGAACCGCTGTTTGCCTGATTGGTGAACCAACACACTACAATTGATATCAAAGGGTTTCTCCTGTAATATTTTATCCCTGGACTTGTCAAGTGAATTCTTTGCATGTTCAAAATGGAAACCATTGATTAGAACTGCATTCTTTTCTCCTTGTTTTAATTTGAACCCCACCATATGGATTTTTTTCCTTAGGAAAATCTCCTCTTTGGAGGTCATGGTGTCACAGTGCTTGGTTCTTTCGTTTTTTTTGTTTTTGTTTTTGTTTTAACACTTGTCTCCCTTCATATACAAAAGTACAATATGAAGCCTTCATTTAATCTCTGCAGTTCATCTCATTTCAAATGTTTATGGAAGAAGCACTTCATTGAAAGTAGTGCTGTAAATATTCTGCCATAGGAATACTTCTGTCTACATGCTTTCTCATTCAAGAACTCGCCATCACACTGCGCAGGCTGCGTCTTTGACGGTGGGTGTCCCATTTTTATCCGCTACTCTTTATTTCATGGAGTCGTATCAACGCTATGAACGCAAGGCTGTGATATGGAACCAGAAGGCTGTTTGAACTTTTGAAACCTTGTGTGGGATTGATGGTGGTGCCGAGGCATGAGAGGCTAGTATGAGCGAGAAAAGGAGAGAGCGC
This sequence comes from Cephalophus harveyi, assembly GCA_006410635.1. Taxonomy (NCBI): domain Eukaryota; kingdom Metazoa; phylum Chordata; class Mammalia; order Artiodactyla; family Bovidae; genus Cephalophus; species Cephalophus harveyi. The sequence continues at coordinate 472,164 of SJYT01012882.1, forward strand.
GTGCAGAGACTTGGTGGTGCATAATGGATATTTTTTAACTTGGCGAGATGTGTCTCTCAATCCTGTGGCTTTGGTGAGAGAGTGTGCAGAGAGCAAGGATAGCAAATAACGTACGAATGTTTTTGCATTCAAAGGACATCCACATCTGTTGGAAGACTTTTAAGTGAGTTTTGTTCTTAGATGACCCACGTTAGCTGAATGTGTTAAGTGAAACGATACTTGTATTTCCCCTACCCCTTTGTCAACTGCTGTGAATGCTGTATGGTGTGTGTTCTCTTCTGTTACTGATCTGTAAGTGTGGTAATGTGAACTGAAGCTGATGGGTTGAGAACATGGACTGAGCTTGTGGTGTGCTTTGCAGGAGTACTTGGAAGCAGAGTTCACCAGTGAGCTCGGGGTGTCTCAAAGCAGGGTGGAAGTTCTCATGTCTGTTAGCTACCCATAAGAATGCTGTTTGCTGCAGTTCTGTGTCCTGTGCTTGGATGCTTTTTATAAGAGTTGTCACTGTTCGAAATTCTTAAATAAAACTGATTTAAATAATAAGTGTCTTTGTTTTGCAGCCCTGAATGCAAAGAATTCATAGCAGTTAATTCCCCTTTTTTTGACCCTTTTGAGATGGAACTTTCATAAAGTTTCTTGGCAATAGTTTATTTTGCTTCAAATAAACTTATTTGAAAAGTTGTCTCAAGTCAAATGGATTCATCACCTGTCATGCATTGACACCTGATACCCAGACTTAATTGCTATTTGTTCTTGCATTGTCCAAAGTGAAAAGTTTTTTTTGTTTTTTGTTTTTTCAAATCTAGTTTTTAATAAGTCTGGGTGACCGCACCTAAAATGGTAAGCAGTACCCTCCAGCTTTTTCTTAGTGCCTCTGTGCATTTGGGTGATGTTCTATTTACATGGCCTGTATAAATCTCCATTGGGAAATCATCCTTCTAAAAATATTCTTATTTGAAGGAGTGGGCAAAGCAATGTTAATTTTAAATGCTTTGTAGCAAAGCCTATCAATTGAAATGAAGGGAATATCAGCACCTTTCTAGTTGGGAATTTGAAAAGTGGAATTAATTGCAATAGGGATAAAGTAGAAGAAACCACAAATTATCTTGTGCCTGAAATCCATTAAGAAGCCTGATAGCTTTAAGAACTAGCAGGGTGGGTTGTCTGTCTGTGGAAGTGTTAAGTGGAAGGGGCTTTGTCTTCCAAAGGTGGGGAAATAGAATAATGTCGAATAAATCTACAAAACTCAAGACTCTCACGGTGCATTGTTAAGTATGTAAAAGCAATAATATATTGATTCTCTATTGTACTTAAAATGTGACTAACTACTGTGAGAGTCAGCTCCTTTTCTAGTGGAAGAATGTAACAGTTTTTGTGTTGGTAATTTACCTAATGCCCTTATCTAATTAGATTATGATAACTAGGTTTGTCATTTTGCAAGTTATGTGTTTTAAACTTTTATAAATGAAGTCATCTTTTAGGCTTATGGTCGCCACATTGTTTTATTCAGTTTCCTCTGTAAAGGATCTTGCTTTGTTTTTTTTTTCTGCATCTAAATTGCATGATTTCCAAACCCTGTACCATCTGAATTTTGCATTTTAGCACTTGCACTATTACTCAGCAGCAGTAACATGGTAACACTTAAAATGGTATTCGGGGACCTCCAAAGACTAAACTGACAAGCCTTCAAGAAGCCCAGGGGTAAGTTAACTTTGTCAATGGCATGGTTTTAATCCCTTATTTACACTTGTATAAATCTAGTTACCAGTCTTAGAAGGCTTTCAATGTTGAGTAGCCTTCTATTAACATGTTTATGGTACTACATAGCTATGGGTATTTAATTCTACCCTAAAAAAAAAATTTGAAGTTTAGAAGTAAACTATTTGGCAAAGATTTGTTTTTGAAGTCTATTTGGTCATCTAAATGCATTCATTCTAAAAACTTTTTTGAACCAGTTGAATAAAAATTTTCATTGCCACCACAGTTTAGTGTCTGGAGTCTTACTGGAAAAATACAGTTTCTTTTTTTATTTATGTGACAAAGATGCTGGAAAGTTACCTTTAAAAAGTGAGCCTCTAGAAGTTGCACTTTATATGTACAAGAGAAGTTAGTTGAAATCACAGTGAATTTTTACATAATAATGGTGACTCCTTGACTAGAATGAGAAATTTTGTTGAGTGTTAGGTATTAAAACTTTTTAGGGAGGCCAACTAAATGAAATGTTTTAAGGTTGGGTCAGGGCTTAAATTTTGTCCTTAGGAAAGATGTTAAGTACATAGTAATTCAGATGTATGTGATAATTAGAATAGTTTTTTTGTTGTTGATTACTAGGAGAGCAACTCTTAATTATGTATTTAAGTTCTGTACTCAGCTGTTGTACGATCTGTAATCTATTTTTTTTAAGTGTGCCCAAGTATTTCATGTTCATGGTAAGGAAAAAAACATTTATCAATAATACCGCCACTTATTTTTCATGTATTTCATCTTACGGAAATGCCACTTTTGAATCAACTGTCTTCTGAATTTGAACATGATTTAGGTTATTTCCAAGTGCTAGGAATATTCTCACAGCTAAATTAAAATCTTAGCATTGTAATTACCAGGTCAAAGACTATGCATGCTTTTAAGACTTGTGAGATATATTGCCAAATTGTCCTTTAGAAAATCTGTTGTCTTTGACAATGTGAAATAGTGCCGTTTGTGTTCTTTGTTTGGCAGTTTTTTATAATTAAAAAATTACAGTCTTGGTTTTAACATGGAAATCAGTCTATACATAGGCCAAAGTGTTGCTATTTCCAATTTATCTACCCAAAGAAAACATTCAAAGTAACTCCTGAACCAATACTGCTGTAATATGTAACATTCTCAGATCAGTAAGAACAAATACAAAAATAGTTAAATAACATGAACAGGAAATTTCATAGAAATGCAAATGGATAGTAGAAAAAGACACTGGACTTTGTTAAGTAAGTAAATAGATTTAATCCAGGAGTTTGTAATGGGTTGGCCAAGACAAGTATCACTACAGTGGCTTATGTCCCCTTGAGTTAAGTAGTGGAAGAGTGGCTAGTGGACACGGGCCTGAAAGGCAGGCTCACCTGCAGTCTGGTTCGGTTGGGGTGGAATGGCAGCGCTCCTGTTCATGTTTCTCAGGTCAGTTTGACACTAAGATCTCTTACGGGTATTTTTAAAACAAAGAATCACGTACTAGCTGAAGACACAAAGTTAAAAATTACTATTAATGATGCTCTTGATCCAGGGAATGTAGTTTATGACCTTGGTGTAGACCCCATACTGATCTGCTTCCCCACAATTAATGGAACCCCAGGACACTATTCCTCCCACAAACCACTTCTGGGTCTCATTATCTAGAAACACCAACGCCCCCCCACTGTCACCTCTACAGCTGTCCTTGCCCCCACTTTGCAAGCCAGCACAAAGCATGTTATCAGTTACCCTTCCCTCTGGATAGGACTTTTCTTCGTAGGCAGCAGTACATTTTTGATGGTCAACAACTGGTAGGTCAACAAACTTTAGATTTCTGGCAAGAAACCCCCTTTGGGTTAATCCCCATCCAGATGCAGTTCCAATGTCATTTGTCCTCATGAAAGATTCCGCTTCTTTTCTCGGCAAACAAATAGGCATGATGTTGCTGTTGATTACAACTTTGTTCTTCAGTTTAATCAGTGCTATGTCGTTATCATAACCAGCATCATGAATGTAACTTTCGTGTATAAAAATGGCCTCGGCCCAGGCTTGTGTATAATTAGGTGATATTCTCTTCAGGGCACCCATTCTAATCTGTAGTGAGGCAGCGTCTTCTCTTTGGTCATATACAGCATGAGCTGCTGTTAGGATCCAGTTGTCGTGCAGAAGTGCACCTGCTGCCATAGTTTTACCTAGTAACAGCACTTGCCAAGGAAAATAACCGAGCTTTGCATTTTGTCCTCCATATATACGACCTTCTGTAGTACGGGTGGATATTCCACACACTGGGGAAAGAAGCAGATGTATAGAGCCTTTACAGAAACCTGATGGTGTTTTTCTCCAATTATTACCACTTTGGAGTTATCAATTACTCATGTTTAATGTCAGCCAAAAATTGCATCACACGAATTGGTGTTTGGCCACCTGTACAGGCAAGTGAGTATAGTATATATGTTTTACTGCTCAAAACATTGTTCAAAGATCCAATAAAACCATTTGGTATTTTTTAGCTCCTCAGAAAATGGAGTGAAAATTAATATGTAGAAACTATAATTTGTTTTGCCAAAGTAACTTGGTCTCAGGACTGGGAATGTGTTTGGTAAGGCTAACAGTTGTCTGAGCTGGTGTGCGCAGGAAGTGAAAGTAAATAACCTCTCCATTGCTTCTGTTTTCCTGCTTGTAAAATGGGATATCTACCATATAGTTCTGGGAAAGCAGGAACTAGGGTCAATATCATAGGATTTGCAGACTACTTTCACCTTTGAACATTTAAATGTTTTAAAAATGAGAATGTTACAGTTGTAGCCAGGAATCTTCAGGTTCAGAAATTATTTCTGGTCTAGTTGTTCCTTCCAGACACTAGACTTTACTATATATTGCTAACTAAATGTGCTTATTAATGTAGCAAATATGTTTCCTGTTGTGGCAGAATACTCTTAGGAAAGCTTATAAACATTGTGTCAACTGAGAAGACTAACGGGTAATGGATATATTATTACTTTTCTGGGTTTTTTTCTTTTTTGTCAGCTGTATCTTCAGAAACAATTCTGGTAAAAACTTTTTCTGAGTACTATTAAAAGGCAAATTGCATTAATGTTTAAAAACTAGATGTCATTGGAAACAATTGCTTAGGGAAATGAGGTTATTAGCTTTGGGTTTTAATAGCATTTCTATAGAGAAGAAAAGTAACAGAACTCATGTTTATAAATGTATAAATGGTTCAAGATAATTTTAAGTATCATTTAATTTTTTATGCTTGCCTAGTTGTAAGGTCAAAAATAATCAAATGACTGATGCAGTCAGCACCTAACAAACCTCTCCACATGGAAAGGGGTAATGAGAACATATTATTTGGAAATAATAAGTTGGTCTAATAACCAAGTGCTGAAATTGCATTTCTGCCTACACAGCTAAAGCGCTACTTACTGTCTTCTACCCAGTTCTACTTTCCATCAATTACAAATCTCTTTTATAAATGTATCCATTACCAGGCTCACAGGCTGGGAGTGATTTTTCTCTTTTGGAGCTCGTCCAGAATCCATCAGCCTCACACACATATTTACCTGCAAATCATTGGAAAAACAAAAATGTTTAACTGCATGTAAAAGGTGGTTGTCATTTGCTTGAATACCCCCTTGAAAAATGTTGATTCTTGAGCATCAGTGGGAAATAGGTGTCTGAATAACCGTTTTACATGATTTCATAAATAGGAGGTCTCTGCATTACCATGTTTGCTTGCAAAGTAGAAACCTTTTAGATGTGTAACTTGAATATGTATCAAGATCTCAAGTGCTTAATGATAAGGTTTTGACTTGTTAAATTAAACCATTTGGAATATATTGTGTGTTTGTGGTAGTCATTTACTAGATAAGATCTGTTTTCAGATTCTTGCAAATTGACATTAAAGTCACTTCAGCTGCAATATTTCACTTAGCAGGTGGGAGACGTGCCTTTTAATCTTTTGCCTAGCCTTAGCCAAAAATGTTGGGTAAGTTTATTTTCAGATCATGAGGGCTAAGGTTCCAAATATTACCCACCCCCAACTTGGAACAGTTTGCTTACCATCGTTGGTTGCCATTGTGTAGAACTCATTACAGCGGTATTTAACCACAGCCCTGTACGTGGTCACTGCAGGACCTGTGATGTACTCCACCTGGCCACTGGGTAGATCATCAGGAGGGCCACAGTCCACAACTAATAAATGATGGGAGAGGGAAGTCAGTTTGTACTGAATTCTAACATTAAAATGATGTGTGGAGATTGTGATGGTGGTTGGCTGTGTCGTGCTGTAAAACCTGAAGGCATGTTCTAGGTGGACATTATTTCATCTTTGTAAATGAGCATCACCTTAAGTGTGGTTTTAAAGCATCACTCCTTCCTATCTTTCACTAAACGGCTCGATTGAAGTGGGCAAGGGGGGCAGGATGCTTTCCCTAAAGGAAGGGGATTTGAAACCACTTGGACTTCCTTAGCATTCTCACATTGTAAAAAAAAGTGGTTGGCATTTGTTGAAATCTCCTCGTGCAACAAAATAGCAACAGAAGAAAACAGCACGGCCTGCAGGCAGCATGTACAGTCTGGCTCCATGTAAACTGGTGCAATTTGAAGACTGAAGGACTCAGCTTGTTATGATCCTTAGTTTTTTAGAAGACCCAGAAGTTATGCTACCTTGAGTTTGGGTTGGAATTCATACCTGCTTGGACATTAATGTGAAATAACTAACCAGTTTCTCAGAAAGTGGTATCAGTCTAAAAGCCATAGTTTTGTACACAATAAAACAAAAATTGTTGATGTATTTCTGTGGATACTTAAAAAATAGTACTTGGTTTTCAGCAACTTAGTAGCAGTGTATCTGGCTCTGTGCCAGGTGCTTAGTCCACATTGTCTATAATTTCTCCACAGGTAATAGGCCCAGCGCCACAGAAATGGCAGAATCGGGGCTCACACCGTGCCTCTTGCTCCCTTCAGTGCCAGCTCTTCCTTACTGGTTTTAAACTAAAAACTGGTACTATATTGGTATATTCTGACAGGAATATAAATTTTAGAGATGAGAATATTTAAAGTCCCCCAGGAATTTTGTCGAAACCCTTGAGCAAGATATGTGAAGATACAGGTACAGAGGTATTAACTACAGCATGTGTAATGGTAAAAAACGGGAAATAAAGATCACATGGACTGAAAACCAGCTCTCGTGGAATACTAGACAGTCATAAGAATGAGCAGCTCTGTTAGTACTTGAATTGATGTGGAAAGATACCCCAGCAATCATGGAGGGGAAGGGTAAACTGCAGTCAGATTGAGAATCCCGCTTTGGTTCAAAAGTATGTAATAGTGAAATGCATTCGTATGAAAAGCATAGGAGATAATGATGTGAAGGAATGGACCCCAGTGTCCTAAAGGTATCAATAGTTTGAGGATTTGGGCAAGAGAGGTTTTCACTTTTTTTGTTTTGTAAATTTGTTACTTCCACTAACATTGATGCTTTTGAACTGGGGTTGTTGGAGAATACTTGAGAGTCCCTTGGACTACAAGGAGATCAGTCCTGAGTATTCATTGGAAGGACTAATGCTGAAGCTGAAACTCCAATACTTTGGCCACCTGATGTGAAGAACTAACACTGGAAAAGACCCTGATGCTGGGAAAGATTGAAGATGGGAGGAGAAGGGGACGACAAAGGATGAGATGGTTGGATGGCATCAGCAACCTGATGGACAGACTTTGAGCAAGCTCCGGGAGTTGGTGATGGACAGGAAATCCATGGGGTTGCAAAGAGTCGAACATGGCTGAGTGAACTGAACATGTAACATAATTAGATACATGACTCAGTTCACAAGATGGTAATGGACAGTGTCATCCCAGTTTGATGTGGGTATATGTCTGTGTGTATGTACATGTATATATACATACACATACCACAGTTATCTGCATCAAGTGGTGGCCTGAACATGTTCACATGTGTGGTATATGTAATTGAAGAGATATACACCAAAATAGCAACAGTGGTTATACTCTGATACAGTGGGATTATGAGTATTACAATGTTTGTAATTTTTCTCTATTCCCCATCTTTTATGAGTATTTTATACTTAGAAAAGTACTTTTGCATATACTAAAGCAAATACTTTTCCTAGTAGCGTGGTCCCATTTTAACTGCTTAAGAGTGCACCTAGACACTGGGTAAGACAAGCAAACTTAGAATTCAAGGCCTGATAAATCGTTTTCTAAAAAGACCAGAAGCAGTAGTAGCAGAAGCAGCTGCAAGTGTTGTGGTCACACGTACGTACTGCTGCACGCTGGCATCGGTCGGTCCCAAGATCCATCTTTCTGACAGACCGCAGCAAATGATTTCAGGGGTAAATTACCCTAAAGAGGAATTGAGAAAATATTAATTTCCTTGTTTTCATCATGAAACCACTCCACAGTAGTTCCTCCTCTAGTGTTTCGAGAGATGCTCCCAAGGAGGGTAATGAACCCACATGACAGCCCAGCTGCCTTGATACATCTGTGTGCTTGGCGATGTCATCTATGCGTGTGTCCCTTTCTTAAAAGATGTTGACCTCTTGCAGCAGTTTTTGTTTTTGCTTTCCATTTTAATCCAAGAACTTGTCAGATTTCAAATTCCTGCTGATGCCGCACCATTTCTTTAAGTGCCAAAGGGTGATGGTCAGAAGTCTGGGGAAGGTTAACCTGATCAGGCATGGAATGAATGTGTCTGGATTTTTCTAGCCTGCAGCTGTTAGCTGGAGGAAAGTCATTTAAAATACTTCCTTAAGTTTCACAAGGGTGTTCTCAGTCAGTTCCATTGCTAATATCATTTAGAGGGACATTTTTGACATTGAGGTATTTTTCTAAAACAGACTTTAAATGAAAGAAGGTGGCTTTGACAGAAGTTTTATGCTTCAAAGGAGGGCAGGATTTTTTTTTTTTTTCTTTCATCAGAGACTGAACAGGAAATACTAAAAAAGAGTCCAGTGGTTATGGTTAGGACTTAAAGGTTTCACTGCTGGGGACTGCGTTCAGTCCCTGGTCGGGGAACCACAAGCTATGAGGCATGGCAAAAAAAAAAATTATATATATATATTAATTTTTAAAGATGATAGTTGATAAAACTAAATAGATGTTTATTTAAAAAGAAAAACTAAACAGGTTTGCAGTTCAAGGAGCTATGGGAAGAGCCCGCCCAGAAGTTTGCGAATTGAGAAAAGTATCTCACTTTTTCCCCCTCCACAGGACTGGATTGCATAGCCAGCTATCATTTCAGTGTTATTACTTTTTACTGTTGGGATTCAGTGACAATTTTGAAGAACATAAAGAGGACATGTTAATCTCCTACCTGTGCTCCTAAAGCAACACACTAAGCATTTTTTAAAATTATCCTCCCTCTCCCTTAACAGTGGTCAGTTTATAACTCTGCAGAATATACTGTTTCCAAGGGCCGTTTAATTTTTTGTGGGCCCAGGAGTTGTTTCATGTAAAGGTCATTTGACCAGGTGGAGGAGTTTGGTTTAATGGAAGGTGATAACATAGAGCACAGTGGCAAACATTTCAGCTACTTTACCAAGAGCTGCAGTAATGTGTATGAACTGAGAAAGGTGTTCATTTATATCACCAGCTTTCCCCAAGACAAAGCTTTTTTAAAAATAGCAGAGTTCTGGGACTTCCCTGGTGGTTCGATGGTTAAGAATCCTGCTAATGCAGAAGATGTGGGTTCAATCCCTGTTCCGGGAAGATTCCACATGCTGCAGAGCAATTAAACCCTCAAGAGCCTGTGTTCCACAGCAAGCCACCACTATGGGAAGCCCACACGGTAACTAGAGAGTAGCCCCCGGCTTGCTGCAACTAGAGAAAACCTGAGCAGCAAGGAAGAGCCAGCACTACTATAAACTAATTAATTAAATGTTTTTTAATAGAATTCCTAAGAATAGAAATTTTCCTATAGCCATTTCTCTTAGCAAATGTATCATTTCTTTGAATTTTATTGTTTAATCACAGGGAAAAGAAACCACCATGCTGACAACAGCTGTTTTCCCATCTTCCTTTCACATACCTGCTGATATAAAATATGTATTCATTTAAAAACCGTCGTGATTGTGGTTGCAGTTAGCAGTTTTATATTAACTTACTTGCAGAAGTTCATAACCGGTCTCGCAGAAGACGGAGAAGTGGTCTTTCAGGATGTATCTGGCTTGCACAGGAGAGATGCGGCCATTAGGTGGCGCCAATGGATCAGGGCAAGGCTGAGCTGAGCAAGGAAATGAGACGTGAGTTTGGCTGTGGTCTACAGCAGGCAAATCTGAATTGAGCAATTAGAAGTTCTTGATTTATAAGTGAAACACAATGTGTAGAGAGAGCTTGCCATAAATGGGATAGAGTTCTTAAGATTTAAATTCAAAGGCAAGATTAAACTCTCCGTTACTTATTGTACAAATTAGGATTTGTTGTCTGGCCTGGGTTTCAGCCAAAGTGATGGAAAGAAAGTCAGGCATGCAGTAAGGAAGCATGATCATGGCAAAAGGTGTGTCTGCTCCCCGCCAGGGGCCTCACACACACTGCAGAGAACTGGGGAACGTAATGGGGGCGTTGTCGGGGAAGAGCTGGACCACATGCATTTAAATCACAGGAAAGTCTCAGTTTCCTCATCCATAAGCCTGATGAGACTGTTTGCTCACCTGCTGGGGTTTTGTGAGGACTGAGTGTGAAGCACAGACAAACATGCTTTGCTAATAAAGTGTTAGTCATTCAGTCGTGTCCGACTCTTTGTGACCCCATGGACTGTAGCCCGCCAGGCTTCTCCATCTGTAGGATTTCCCAGACAAGAATACTGGAGTGAGTTGCCATTTCCTTCTCCAGGGGATCTTCCTGACCCAGGAAGTGAACTCAGGTCTCCTGCATTGCAGGCGGATTCTTTACTGGCTGAGTCACCAGGGAATAAGCACTGGAAGGAAATCAGCCCTGGGTGTTCTTTGGAAGGACTGATGCTAAAGCTGAAACTCCAATACTTTGGCCACCTCATGTGAAGAGTTGACTCTTTGGAAAAGACTGATGCTGGGAGGGATTGGAGGCAGGAGGAGAAGGGGACAACAGAGGATGAGATGGCTGGATGGCATCACCAACTTGATGGATATGAGTTTGAGTGAACTCCAGGAGTTGATGATGGACAGGGAGGCCTGGCATGCTGCAATTCATGGGGTCGCAAAGAGTCGGACACGACTGACTGAACTGAACTGAAGAGGTGGTTGCAGCCAGGGAGCCCTCCCAGCAGACCTTGTGGCTCAGAGCTAGACTGGCACCTGGGAAGCCTCTCCTGTCCCTCATGAGCACATGCCCACAGGGCTCAGGACTGGCTTCCACTTTGGCCCCCAAACCCTGGCCTGTTGTCACCCCATGGCTTCAGCCATGGCTGACAATCCCCCAAGGCCACCCCTCAGCCCACGCAGGCCATTTGCCTGTCCCCTACTTCCTCCAGTGGCCGATCTCTATGTCTCTGGGTAACTCTCAGTCCCAGGCAGGCCCCAGCGTCTCCAGGGACATCCCAGGGCTTCCTGAGGCTGTCTTAATCCCAAGCCAGGGCCCTGCTCACACCCTCCTTCACACACACTGCCAGGCCTTGTGCCAGCCCCTTCTCACTCACCAGCTTGGCAAACCTGACTCTTCCCTCCTACTCCCTCTGAAATCAGTACTCCAGGTTTAGAAATTTTATTACTTTGACACACAGGAAGGCAAAAGGCTATTAAAAAATGCAATGTTTGGGACTTCCCTGGCCATCCAGTGGTTAAGACTTTACCTTCCAATGCTGGGGGGTATGGGTTTGATCCCTGGTCAGGGAGCTAAGATACCATATACCTCTGGGCCAAAAAAAACACAAAAAAACAGAAGCAATATTGTGGCGAATTCAATAAAGACTTTAAAAATGGCCCACATCCAAAAAAAAAAAGGCTTCACAAAGTGCCGATCTCTGCCCTCCTGACCAGGCTCTCATTCTTTCCCACATGTCCAAAAGAGGTGGCCCAAAGGTTAATCTTTGTTAATCCAATCTCCTCATTTTAAAAATTAATACCTCCTTCACACACACCCCATGCCTTCTACATTAACCCACCAACCCCCAGCTTTCCACGGAGATGTTATCCTTCATTGGATAATTGAGACATTACATCTTAGGAAAGTCACTTTAAGAGGCTCAGGGTCACGTGGCCAGGAAGCAGGTGGCACTACAGCTGGGGCATCAAGCTGGGCAGCCTGGCCCTCAGCCCGCACTCTCAGCGCGGCTTTGGGCAGCCTGACCCTCAGCCCTCACTCAGCACGGCTCTGGCTGCTTTGGAGTTTCTCCAGTTCAGTTACTCGGTCCTCCCAAAAACATCCTGAGAGACCAGTTGGCTGAGAGTGTCAACTCCCAGGGGGACAGTCACATCCAGTGGTGAGTGCCCAGAAGATGGGGGACTTGGACTTACATCTAAGGAGGTAGTACCAAGAACCATCCAGTGTGTGAGGATCTGTCATGAGGAAGAGGTGGGGAAAGCCCAGGAGGCCTGGAGGGTGGAGGCAGATCAGGGAGGCAGAGTGTAGCCCCAGCTGCAGATGCCCAGTCCAAACCCTCTGTGACGGGAGCCCCCATCTCTGCCCACCCCATCACACCCACAGCAGCTTCACACCAAGGAAGACGGGCTTTTGCACATAACAGTTCCCTTGCCCTTGGGACAATACCCTTCCGTATTCCTCCCTTTGCCTCTCCCTTCTCCTCTGAAGCAGGTTATAAGACCCTGTGTGACAAGGTGTCTTCCCTACACTCAGAGGGAAGCCTTATCACCAAAGACAAAGGGATGCCAAGGAGAATCCTAACGAACAGGGCTGGCTACGTTTGAGTCATTGAAAGGACTGAGGCTGAAGCTGAATCTCCAATACTCTGGCCACCTGATCCCAAAAACTGACATTGGAAAAGACCCTGATGCTGGGCTTTCTCAGGGTAGGAGAAGAAGGGGATGACAGAGGATGAGATGGATGGCATCACCAACTCGATGTACATGAATCTGAGCAAGCTCCGGGAGTTCGTGATGGAGTGGTGTGTGGAGTGTTAGCCACTCAGTCGTGTCCAATTCTTTGCGACCCCATGGACTGTAGCCCACGAGGCTCCTCTGTCCATGGGATTCTCCAGGCAAGAATGCTGGAGTAGGATGCCATTCCCTTCTCCAGGGGCTCTTCCTGATCTAGGAAGTGAACCCAGGTCTCCTGCATTGCAGGCAGATTCATACCGTCTGAGCCACTGGGAAGCCCCAGTGCCACATAAAACTTAACATGAAATGAACAAGTATGTTTTTTCCCATTAACCTGTCAGTTTGCTTTTCAGACTCAGCCAGGGACACTGAGCGGGTTAAGGAAAACTTTTCCCTTCCCAGTTTCCAGGGCCCAGCCAGGAAGAGTTCCATCCCTTGTAGTTCCTTGATGCTTCTGGAAGAGCCCCTACTTGCCCTCACCTGTGCTGTTGTATCGGACCTTCCAGCCCATGTGGTCCCCCGACTGATCAGTGGTAAAGGTGATGGTCACGGTATTGCTCTTGGTTTCAATCCTGCGGGGCAATGTCTTCCCACAGAACGGGCCATATTCCGCCTTGTCTGTTCGAATCTGAAAACGGAGAGATACCCGTCACCCCAGGACCTACCGGGCCAGGGTGAGGTGGGGGCCAGAGGAACCAGACCTTGAGGGAGTCGTAGGGGCACAGGGTCTCGGGGTGCATCTCCACGTCAAAGGACTCCACAAAGTCCAAGATGATATGGAATCCCTCCTCCAAGTGGATGCTGTAGGTGCAGCTGGAGAGTTTGGGGTATGGCTGCGGGTATCCAGGGCTGCTGAGCTCTCCAGACCGGGCAGTGAAGACCTGGCTGGAACACAGGGCTGGGGAGAGCGGGGAGGTCAGGCAGAGTGAGCCGGGCACAGCAGCCTGGCTCAGGCTACTGGTGGAGCTCAGACACCAGCCCCAGAGGCCCCTCCAGAGACTGGACACCCCACCCAGGGGCTGAAGGGACAATTTAGGAAGGGGCTTCCTCTAGCTTCCAGACTTTAGCTGACATGGGCAACACTTGAATGTACATTCTCCAGGGGCTGCACTCCCACCCCCAGGGAAGGTGGGGGCCCTAGACCAAGGCTTCTGTTGCAGGGATCACTGGGCCAGAGTCCCAATTTCAGGAATGAGGGGTGTGGGATCCGCCCAGGGAGAAGGAGGCACCAAGAGAAGAGAAGGGGACTTTCCTTATTCCCCAGGAACTGGGTGGGGAGTGGATGGGAGGAGGGATATCTCCTTGGGCTGAGGGTCACCCACCCACCCCTGACTCTAGCAACCCCCAAGTTCATCTCCCCCAGGCCTGGCCAGTCCAGCCCAGCCTCCCTTGGGCCCTCCCCCCGCCCACCTTCCCTGGATCAAGACAGGGGGGCAGTTGAGGGAAGTTCAAGTCCACATTGATCACAGATGAGTCTGGTGCCTACGTTCCCCACTGAAACAGCTGATTCTGCCTTTGAAGAGGGAAGTCAGCATCACTTATGGGAGGGTCCTGCCCCCCCTCCCCCAGGTGGTGGGGGGGTACATTTCAGGAAGTAGGAGCCCAGCACTGCCTTTCTTCCACGTGGCTGCTTCCCAGGGTGCAGAGGCAGTCAGCCCCAGACGTGGGGAACCAGATTACCTGTCAGTGAGTTGATGGGCAATCAGTTTCCATCCATCAAAACCTCCCTGGCCTCTCTGCTCCGGGTCAGGCTCCCCCCAGCCCAGCACACACAGGACCTGAGTTGCCCTCTGAACAGGAAGTGGACCCAAGGATGCTCTGAGCCCAGTCCTTGGGTTCCTGGTAGGGGAGCAGCAAGAGCTTGGCTGCCCTGTGGGAACTCAGGCAAGCCTATGCCCCTCTCTGGACCTCAAGGTCCCACCATCAAAACGAGGGTGGGGGCAGAGCAAGCCCTTCTGGAGGGGGCCGCCCCACCAACTGGGGCCCCTCAGACTGAGATGAGGGTGGAAGAGGAGAGGGGCCAGAGAGCACATCACGGCCCTCCCCCACTGTCCCCCCAGAGACAAGCAGCAGGTGGAGGTGGAGCCACGTTTATTGTTAGGTCCGAGGGGGCGGTCAGTGGGGGCTGCAGGCAGCAGCAGACTTGCCCAACCCAGACGGGAGCTGGAGGGGAGGCTAGAGGCTCTGCTCTGGAAGAGAACAGAGACAGGGAGAGACGGGGGAGGGATGGCTGAGCAGGGGGCGCAGGGTCAGCTTCGAGGGATGTGGCTGCTCACTCCCCAGGGCGCCGGCTGGTTTTCCACCCAGGCCCCTGGCAAAGGCGCAGAGGGCATCCAGGCAGTGCAGGACTAAGGGGTTGACTGGCTGGGCACCAAACAGCAGCTTTGAGCAGGCCCTGCCCCCACCCTGAGGTTCCATGAAGGGAAGCTTGTGTGAAGCAGGCCTGGGGCCCCCCACTCCTCCATCCTGGAGCCCCCCCACCCCAGGGAGGGCGAGCACTGACTGGCCAGGTACAGAGTGAGGGCCTAACACAGGCTCACCAAGTGAATGAGCTGAAGGGGCTGAGAGTGAGCCAAGCACAGGGCAGAGGTGGGCGAGAAATTGGAGAACACGGGTGGATGGACGGATGGATGTGTGGATAGATGGGTGGATAGATGGATAGATGGATGGGTGATAGATGGATAGATGGATGGATGGATGGATGGATGGGTGGATAGATGGGTGGATAGACGGATAGATGGATGGATGGGTGATAGATGGATAGATGGATGGACGGATGGATGTGAGGATAGATGGGTGGATAGACGGATAGATGGATGGGTGATAGATGGATAAATGGATGGATGGATGTGTGGATGTGTGGATAGATGGGTGGATAGATGGATAGATGGATGGGTGATAGATGGATAGATGGATGGATGGATGTGTGGATAGATGGGTGGATAGACGGATAGACGGATGGGTGATAGATGGATAGATGGATGGATGGATGGGTGAGTGGACAGTTGGACAGATGAGTAGAGGATGAATGGGTGGATGGTGAGAGGGGACAGAAGACCAAGAAGGGGCCACCACCTGGAAAAGTGTCTAGAGGGCCAAGGCCAGTGGTCCCTCCAGTCACCTGGGCAGAGCAACTGTGTCCTTGAGGAGCCAGTGGTATCTTGGGGCAGAGTGGGGGCTGGGCCAGGCATGGTGTCCCCCTTTTCCCCTTTCCAACTGTGGCTCACCTGAGCAGGTGCGCTTGTTCCTGTGGAGAACATAGCCCACACGGCAGGAGCAGTAGAAGCCACCCAGGTGGTTGTGGCAGTGGTGGTCGCAGGCGGGGGCCTCTCCTGGGGGCACCTGGCACTCATCAATGTCTGGGGGAGGGCCAGGCAGGCAGGCAGCAGGAAAGGAGAGGGGATATCACTGAGCCCGGGTTCGGGCTCAGGGGCCCCCAGCCTCACAGCTGCCCTGAGAGGAGCCTCCTCGAGAATGGAGGTGGCTCGTGCCCGGCCAAGTGCTAGAGGCCAAACAAAGGTCGCTGTGGCCTTCCTGCAACAGGTGGAGGGAGATCTCAATATCATCCTTTTTAAACCAATGAAGGTGAAGCGTCCTGCTCCACGTAGCCAGGCCAGCACAGGGAGCAGCCTGCAAGGGTCTAGAGGGTAGGCCCTACCCTAGGTGGGTAGGCCGCTATACAGGTTTCACTGAACTCTTAGAGCAGCCTCAGGACAAACGCAGAGAGGTTGAACCACTTGCCCAAGGCCACACAGCAAGTCCCTGCAAGAGCCAGAATCTGAAATCAAGCATCAAAGTCCACATGCAGATGCAGCACTCAGGCCGGCGGGGTTCACCTGCCCATCTGCAAATGGGGTCCCCTGGCCCTTGCATCACAGGGGCCCCTGAGGATGTCCCTGGCACAGAAGGGCGTTCAGTCTTAGCACCTGGCACCGAAGGGGGCCTTAGAGCAGAGGTCATGGCCTGTTAGGGATATTTGCATTGTGATGATGTCAGACCAGATGTGCACTCTTCTCCTGCTGCCCTGGCAAGAAGCCAGCCTCAGGGACCAGACTAGGGGTGGGGAGGAGACCAAAGGGAGGACCAGTCCAGCCTGAGACCGAATCCCGCCCCCACCACCGGCCTCCTCCCGCGCTCACCCTCTGCAGAGTAGAAGGCCTCGAAGCCCGTGAACGGCTTCTCGTTGGAGTAGTCGGAGCGGAAGGTGACATCCAGGCTGGAGCCCGGTGAGTAGAAGGTGTCGTTGCCAGGCGCCCGCTCCGTGTCCGTGCTCTCCGAGCCGCACAGCGTGGCCAGCTCCTCGGTCCCGGCGCTCAGCTGGGGGGGTCGGGGGTCACGGGGAGCCCAGGCGCGACGCCAGGCCTGACTGCCCTCCCGCCCCCCGAGGTCAGCCCTGCTTCCAGGCGCCCCGTCCCCCCGCCTGCCCGGCTGGCACCTTGACAAAGTCATACTCGCACAGGTAAGACGGCTCCAGCCGGAAGTGGGTGAAGTAGAAGCGCAGGCGGTAGCCGGGGGGCGCCGTCAGGGCCCAGCGCCGCTCCTGGTTGTTGGCGTATGGGTCGGGGAAGCCGGGCGATGCCAGGCGCCCGAACACCGGCTTGGGCCACTGTGGCCCCGAGGACGCAGCCGCCGAGCCCCACAGCAGGCCCAGGAAGAGCAGCAGCCTGAGGGCGGTGCAGGGCAGGGGCGGTGAGGCCTGCTCTCAGCCCCCGCCCCTGCCCAGGGGGTCCTGGGGGCTTCCACCCACCTCATGGCGCACCTGGTGTCCTCTGGCTGGCCAGGCGCAGTCTGGAGCCCCAGGGCGCCTCACCTTTGATCTGTTTGTCCAGCGCCTGGCCCTGCCCCCAGCCACCCTGGCCTTCTGGGAACAGACCCCATGACTCCTGCCTGCCCAGATTTCTGGGCAGCGAGGGCAGGATGCCAGGAGCCAGGGGCTGGGTCTGGATGATGGCCAGGCCTGGGAACAAATGCTAGCTCTGTCTTCACCCTTGACCTCTGGGGTTCCCCAGCAGTGTGTGACTTCCGAGGTCGCTCAGAGTCCTGGGGACAATGATCTCCAAGGTGGTGGCTTCTAGCTGGACATGGGGGAGGCACACAGGCATCTACCTTTCCCTCCTGGCAGAGAGAAGAGGGCAGCTTTAAAAACACAAGTCCACAACAATGGGGAACATGGGCGAGGACATGGAATCGACATTTAGGAAGCTGGAGAAACAGATGGACAGGTGGAAATGATGCTCCAGGAAGCAACTCTGAGCTGGCAGTGAAATCAGGAATTTGTGGCCCCAAGTCCTTGTGGACACAATTAAGCAACTTGCGAATCCCTGCTTCCCAACCCCCAACCCCAGCAGAAAAGGGTGACTTATTCTTGGAGGATAAACCTATCAAAGCAGGAGATGTAAGAGACACAGGTTTAATCTCTGGGTTGGGAAGATACCCTGGAGGAGACCATGGTGACCCATTCTAGTGTTCTTGTCTGGAGTATCCAATGGACAAAGAGCTTCGCAGGCTACAGTCATACGGTCACACAAAGTCAGACATGACTGAAGCCACTTAGCACACATGCATGCATTCTTGGAGGAAGGATATGGAGAGTCCCAGGTCCTGCCAAGGATGGCAGGGCCCGACAGCAAACAGGGGCTCCATGCAGACAGACCAGCCGTCCTCTGACTCAGCTCCTAGAACCTGGCAGCCACCAGACTTCTCTCTTTTCCCCGGGAAGAGTGAAGAGGTCAGGAGGAAAGATCTAGAGATGCTGACTTGAAGGTTCTACAAGCAAATGGCTCAGCATGTTATCCACCGTGGTCAATAGTCCCTGTCATGTGCTCAGAGCTTCCAATTAGCTTTTTAGTTCCTAGTCTTACATATGAGCAGAACTTTCAGTGATTACTGAGGAAAACCGCATACATGAGAAAGACCAAAAAATATCAACCAACCAACCAACCACAGCAAAACAGAAAACATCAGTGAGAGGGAAAAGTCCAAAACTAAAAGGAAGCAATCATTATTTTCAAAGGAAGAGGGCCAGAACAAGAAGCAAGCACAGGATGCTTGCTGTTTAGCAAGAGCATTCAGAGAACAAAGCATGGTTTGGAGAAACAAAAATACGATAGAAACAAAAAACTCAATGAAATATTTGGAAGATAAGCTGAAGAAATCTTCCAGAAAATAGAGTTTAAAAAGAAATGAGAAAAAACAGTAAAGATAAAAAGTCTTATATGGGGATTTACCTGGTGGTCCAGGGGTTAAGACTCCGAGCTTCCAATTCAGGGGATGTGGTTTTTTGATTCCTAGTTGGGGACCCAAGATTCCACAGGCCCCCAGTGTGGCAAAAATATAAAGAACTAAACAAACAAACATAATTCATTCCTAAGAAGTCCTATACGGTATGTCAAAGACTGAAAAACAGAAATTCCAGGAAAAGACAAGAAAGAAAGCAGAGGAAAGGAAATTATAAACAAAGTAACACAAGGAAACTTCCCAGAAGAGAATGCAAGTTTATTGCTTGAAAATATCACCCAAGTGCCCAGAATAAGACATGAAAATAGAACTTTATACATGTCGTTTCAACACAGTAGAGAGAAAAACTATGTTCTACAAATTGTGAGATACAGAGAGGGAAGCAGAGGGAAATATCACATACAAAGGGTCAGGATATAAATGATCCCGGAGCTCTCAAAGCAACACTGGAAACCAGAAGCCAGACTCCAGTTAGTCCCCTATTGGGATATTCACATCCTCAGGTGTAGAACTCTTCCACACTGATCAAACCAGTCAATCCTACAGGATAGCAACCCTGAATAGTCCTTGGAAGGACCCATGCTGAAGCTCCAATACTTTGGCACCTGATTTGAAGAGCTGACTCAGTGGAAAAGACCAGATGCTGGCAAAGACTGAAGGCAAAAGGAGGAAGGGGTGACAGAGGATGAGGAGGATGGTTAGATACCATCATGGACTCACGTATGGTCATAAATTGGAGCAAACTTCAATAGCGGAGATAGTGGAGGACAGAGGAGCCTGGTGTGCTGCAGTCCAAGGTGTCACTATGAGTTAGACACAACTTAGCAACTGAGTAGCAACATAGGACACGGCTGAAAGCGTGGTGTGTGATGTGTGGCGAGGCGTTCGAGGCATCACAGAGTCCACCTGGCTCTCTTCTGGATCACTTGTGCAGGGGGAAGTCAGCCACCACGAGTGAGAACAGTCTCTATGGAGAGGTCCACTTCAAGAGGAAATGAGTCCTCCTGATAACCGCCTCTGTAATTTGCTAGTCCCGTGACTGCATCATCTAGGCAGCGACCCTCCAGCAATAGCGACAGCTTTACTGCTGCCTCATGAGTGACCCTAAGCTGAACCAACCAGCTAAGTCAGTCCTAAATTCCTGCCCCACAAAAGACATGTCTACTGTTACTCTGTCAACCTACTGATTGTTTCCATGTGCTACATTTTGGGCTAATTTTAAAAACTGCAATGATAATAATAATTGAGAACAGCAAATCTCAAAATGTTGAAGGAAGATCATTGCCAACATATTTCTATACTCATCTAAATTCTGAACCCATCAGTTAAGCATGAAGATGGATAAAGACTGTCATGGGTGTCAGATTTTTTTAAACTTTCATCTCTTGTCCCCTTTCTCAGAAAGCATCTCAAGGATGTGCTCCACCAAACTGAGGAGGTAAACCAAGAAACAGAAAAATACAGGCTCAGAGAATCCAGAGTGGAATTCCATCTGGGTAGTAGTCAGGAGACACAGAACAGACTTGTCAGAAAGATGGAAAGATAAAATACCTGTAGAGCATAAAGATTCTTTAAAAAGCTTTTTTTCAGTAGTTATTTTTCCTAAATGAGTGAGAAAATTATCAAATGGAAAAAGCCTCCAGGGAAAGCAAGAAGCTATGCCAGAGATAAGAAGGTATCCTGTTTTTTGTTTTTTTTTCCCTGAGTCTCAGCTGCAGATGTTATTTGCAGGGTGGAGCCAACTTACTCTCATTTAATTGTTGAGTGTGGTAGGGGCAGAGAAGCAGAGAGCTACATCTTCACCTTCCCAAATGGGAAATCGACAGATTGTGACTAAAACTGACAACAAGCATACTGTTTAGAGTCATGATGGTAAATACCAAAACCATCAGTGGAAGAGGTGAATGCGGCAGCCTCTGAGAAGAGTGGGCATACAGAGGGGCTATTTTTCTCCTAACAACTCAGGTGGGAGCTATTGGAGTCCTTAAAGTGGGGGCAGGGCTGATTTTAATACCTGAACGTCAGGATTCTAGATAGGATTCTTATTCTATTCTCCATGTCAGAAATTAGACTTGTTCACGGCCCTCTTCTGGATTTTTGGGACTTGAGAAGATTCACGTCTCCACCAAACACCTGCTTCTGCAGATGAGTCTGTGTCCACATCACATCCACCCAGCTGTGGGGTCAGTGCTTTTCCTCAAGGCCCATCTCTTTGAGATGGGTGCAGACTTCACCTACATTTGAGGAAGTGGAGGGCTTTACACCGCAGACACCTTCTACTTCCAGGTCAGGCTTTTTTTTTTTTTTTTTTTTTTTTGATTTGAATCTTCCCAGAGCAGGGATCAAACCTGTGTCCCCTGCCTTGGCAGGTGGATTCTAGCCACTGGATCACCTGCCCAGTCCCAGGTTAGGCATTCTTGCTGCTATTTCTGCAATCTGGGCCCTTTCTTCTTCTTCCCCTGCCCTGAGAAGGAATTCTGATTTCCACAATCTCAGAGAGAACCATCTGACATGTGCTCTTTGAGAAACCTTGTAACCATTGAGGACCATGTTCCCATTTTGCAGACAGGATAATTGAGTCAGGAGTTGTGAGTATCTAAGTCACAGATTTCCCTGGTGGCTCAGACAGTAAAGAATCTGCCAGCAATGCAGGAGACGGGTTTGATCCTTGTATTGGGATGATCCACTGGAGGATACTTGGCGACCTACTCCAGAGTTCTTGTCTGGAGAATCCCATGGACAAAGAACTTAGCAGGCTACAGTCATAGGGTCACACAGAGTTGGCCATGATTGCAGTGACTTGGCACGCATGCACGCATTCTTGGAGGAAGGATTTGGAGAGTCCCAGGTCCTACCGAGAATGGCCCGACAGCAAACAAGGGCTCTATGCAGATAGACCAGCCTTCCTTGGACTCAGCTCCCGGAATCTGGCAGCCACCAGGCTTCTCTCTTTTCCCCGGGAAGAGTGAAGAGGTCAGGAGGAAAGATCCAGAGATGCTGACTTGAAGGTTCTACAAGCAAATGGCTCAGCATGTCATCCACCGAGAAGGTCACCAATTGTCATGTGCTCAGAGCTTCCAATTAGCTTTTTAGTTCCTAGTCTTACATATGAGCAGAACTTTCAATGATTACTGAGGAAAACCGCATACATGAGAAAGACCAAAAACTATCAACCAACCAACCAACCACAGCAAAACAGAAAACATCAGTGAAGGGAAAAGTCCAAAACTAAAAGGAAGCAATCATTATTTTCAAGGGCCAGAACAAGAAGCAAGCACAGGATGCTGTTTAAAAAGAGCATTCAGAGAACAAAACATGGTTTGGGAAAATAAAAACACAATAGAAAAAAAGAAAAACTGAATAAAATGTTTGGAAGATGAGCTGAAGAAATCTTCCAGAAAATAGAGTTTAAAAAGAAATGAGAAAAAACAGTAAAGATAAAAAGTCTTATATGGGGATTTACCTGGTGGTCCAGGGGTTAAGACTCCGAGCTTCCAATTCAGGGGATGTGGTTTTTTGATTCCTAGTTGGGGACCCAAGATTCCACAGGCCCCCAGTGTGGCAAAAATATAAAGAACTAAACAAACATAATTCATTCCTAAGAAGTCCTATACGGTATGTCAAAGACTGAAAAACAGAAATTCCAGGAAAAGACAAGAAAGAAAGCAGAGGAAAGGAAATTATAAACAAAGTAACACAAGGAAACTTCCCAGAAGAGAATGCAAGTTTATTGCTTGAAAATATCACCCAAGTGCCCAGAATAAGACATGAAAATAGAACTTTACACATGTTATTTCAAAACAGTAAAGAGAAAAATCATGTTCTACAAATTGTGAGATACAGAGAGGGAAGCAGAGGGAAATATCACATACAAAGGGTCAGGATATAAATGATCCCGGAGCTCTCAAAGCAACACTGGAAACCAGAAGCCAGACTCCAGTTAGTCCCCTATTGGGATATTCACATCCTCAGGTGTAGAACTCTTCCACACTGATCAAACCAGTCAATCCTAAAGGATATCAATCCTGAATAGTCATTGGAAGGACCCATGCTGAAGCTCCGATACTTTGGCACCTGATGTGAAGAGCTGACTCAATGGAAAAGACCAGATGCTGGCAAAGACTGAAGGCAAAAGGGGTGACAGAGGATGAGGAGGATGGTTAGATAGCATCACGGACTCACGTATGGACATGAGTTGGAGCAAACTTCAATAGCGGAGAGAGCGGAGGACAGAGGAGCCTGGTGTGCTGCAGTCCAAGGTGTCACTGAGTTGGACACAACTTAGCAACTGAGCAGCAACATAGGACACGGCTGAAAGTGTGGTGTGTAATGCGTGGCTAGGCGTTCCAGGCATCAGAGTCCACCTGGCTTTCTTCTGGATCACTTGTTCAGAGGGAAGTCAGCCACCACGAGTGAGAACAGTCTCTATGGAGAGGTCCACTTCAAGAGGAAATGGGTACTCCTGATAACCGCCTCTGTAATTTGCTAGTCCCGTGACTGCATCATCTAGGCAGCGACCCTCCAGCAATAGCGACAGCTTTACTGCTGCCTCATGAGTGACCCTAAACTGAACCAACCAGCTAAGTCAGTCCTAAATTCCTGGCCCGCAAAAGACATATCTATTGTTACTCTGTCAACCTACTGATTGTTTCCATGTGCTACATTTTGGGCTAATTTTAAAAACTGCAATGATAATAATAATTGAGAACAGCAAATCTCAAAATGTTGAAGGAAGATCATTGCCAACATATTTCTATACTCATCTAAATTCTGAACCCATCAGTTAAGCATGAAGATGGATAAAGACTGTCATGGGTGTCAGATTTTTTTAAACTTTCATCTCTTGTCCCCTTTCTCAGAAAGCATCTCAAGGATGTGCTCCACCAAACTGAGGAGGTAAACCAAGAAACAGAAAGATACGGGCTCAGAGAATCCAGAGTGGAATTCCATCTGGGTAGTAGTCAGGAGTGGAGAAGGCAATGGCACCCCACTCCACTACTCTTGCCTGGAAACTCCCATGGACGGAGGAGCCTGGTGGGCTGCAGTCCATGGGGTCGCTGAGTCAGACACAACTGAGCGACTTCACTTTCACTTTTCACTTTCATGCATTGGAGAAGGAAATGGCAACCCACTCCAGTGTTCTTGCCTGGAGAATCCCAGGAATGGCGGAGCCCAATGGGCTGCCGTCTGTGGGGTTGCACAGAGTTGGACACGACTGAAGCGACTTAGCAGTAGCAGCAGCAGTAGTCAGGAGACACAGAACAGACTTTTCAGAAAGATGGAAAGATAAAACACCTGTAGAGTCCAAAGATTCTTTAAAAATCTTTTTTTCAGTAATTATTTTTCCTAAATGAATGTGAAAATTAAGCAAATGGAAAAAGCCTCCAGGGAAAGCAAGAAGCTATGCCAGAGATAAGAATTTTTTTTTTTTCCCTGAGTCTCAGCTGCAAATATTATTTGCATTGTTGTAATGGGAAAGACGCTTACTCCTTGGAAGAAAAGTTATGACCAACCTAGATAGCATATTCAGAAGCAGAGATATTACTTTGCCGACTAAAGTCCGTTTAGTCAAGGCTATGGTTTTTCCAGTAGTCATGTATGGATGTGAGAGTTGGACTGTGAAGAGGGCTGAGCACGGAAGAATTGATGCTTTTGAACTGTGGTGTTGGAGAAGACTCTTGAGAGTCCCTTGGACTGCAAGGAGATCCAACCATTCCATTCTGAAGGAGATCAGCCCTGGGATTTCTTTGGAAGGAATGATGCTAAAGCTGAAACTCCAGTACTTTGGCCATCTCAAGCAAAGAGTTGACTCATTGGAAAAGATTCTGATGCTGGTAGGGATTGGGGGCAGGAGGAGAAGGGGATGACAGAGGATGAGATGGCTGGATGGCATCACGGACTCGATGGACGTGAGTCTGAGTGAACTCCGGGAGTTGGTGATGGACGGGGAGGCCTGGCGTGCTGCAGTTCTTGGGGTTGCAGAGTCAGACACGACTGAGTGACTGAACTGAACTGGATGGTGCAAGCACTGAGTGTGGAGCCAACTGAGACTGTCATTTAATTGTTGAGTGTGGTGGGGGCAGGGAAGCAGAGAGCTACATCTTCACCTTCCTAAATGGGAAATCGACAGATTGTGACTAAAACTGACAACAAGCATACTGTTTAGAGTCATGATGGTAAATACCAAAACAATCAGTGGAAGAGGTGAATGCGGCAGCCTCTGAGGAGAAGAGTGGGCATAGAATCTAGATAGGATTCTTATTCTATTCTCCATGTCAGAGATTAGACTTGTTCACGGCCCTCTTCTGGATTTTTAGGACTTGAGAAGACTCGAATCACGTCTCCACTAAACACCTGCTTCTGCAGATGAGTGTGTCCACATCACATCCACCCAGCTGTGGGGTCAGTGCTTTTCCTGAAGACCCATCCTTTTGAGATGTATACAGACTTCACTCACATTGGAGAAGTGGAGGGATTTACACAGCAGATATCCTCTACTTCCAGGTCAGGCTTTTTGTGTGTGTGTGTGTGTTTTCAATCTTTCCAGAGCAGGGATCAAATCCAAGTCCCCTGTCTGGCAGGTGGATTCTTAAGCACTGGATGACCAGGGCAGTCCCAGGTCATGCATTCTTGCTGCTATTTCTGTAACCTGGGCCCTTTCTTCTTTCCCTGCCCTGAGAAAGAATTCTGATTTCCACCAGCTCAGTGAGAACCATCTGACATGTGCTCCTTGATGAAACCTTGTAACCGTTTAGGACCATTGCTCCCATTTTACAGACAGGATAACTGAGTCAGGAGTTATATCTAAGTCACAAGCTTCCCCGGTGGCTCAGACAGTAAAGAATCTGCCTGCAATGTGGCAGCCTGGGGTTTGATCCCTGCGTTGGGAAGATACCCTGCAGTAGAGCATGGGAACCCACTCCAGTATTTTCTCCTAGAGAATTCCATGCACAGATGAGCCTGGCAGGCTACAGTCCATGGGGTTGCAAAGAGTTGGACATGACTGAGCAACTAACACTTTTAAGTCACAGTTAGTGTGACCCAGGTCCAGTATCCCCAGAGATGGAACCCATTTTCACTGCCTTCCTTCATTCCTCTGATCATACTCAAGATGGGCCCTCCTGGAGCTTGGTCACTGACAGGCCTAAGACAGGGAGGAGGGCACGAAGAGTGGAGGTCCGGGCAGACACCCTGCTGGGAGCACCAGGGTCCTTGAGCTGAGCTGCCTCTGCAGATGGAGTGGAGCAGCTCCTAGGAGGCCTAGTCTGGTGTGGCCTTGGGAGGTCACCTGATGTTATGTGGAGTTAATTGTATCTACCTTCCTTCCTTAAGGTTAAAGGAATTAAAGCAGATGATAGGACAGGGCTCCTCAACTGGCCATCACTAGTGTTCCTTGCCTGGTACTCACCTTGTAGCCCAGAGAAGTCCTGACTTCACCGGGCCTCCTAGGGAGGAAGACCTGGAGTGGAATGGGGAACTCAGCCTGGGGTCAGACTTGCTGACCAGGGATGAATATCAAGAAGTGCTCACAGTCCAAGAGCTTCAGGACGATGGAGAAGCCCAGAGAGGGTGGTAACTGGCCTGAGGCCACCAGAGGAGTAGGTGGCAGAGCCGGACCCCTGTTCCCACTCCCATTATGACTGCAGTCTTAGCTCCTGCTGAGAGGGGACTCCAAACTGGGTGCCCAGGATAGGCGTGGGGTTGGGGGGACCCTCGAACTACCACCACGCTGGAGTGACTCTCTTGTCCTGCTCCCTGGCCCCTCAGTCTCCCAGTTAGCATGTTCCCTGGCCACACCGCTGCCGAGGGCAGATGTGGGGTCGGGATTGGTGAGGCCAGCTCTTGCAAAGAGTGAGGACCTTCCTTGCCAATCCTGAGTCAGGAGTGGGCTAAAGGCCCCCTTCCCCAATCTGTACCCTGTGGTGGTGACTCTGGTCCTACCACCAGAGCCCCAGTCCTGGCAGCCAGGAGGGCTGAGGCGTCTGCAGGTTCAGCACCTTGGAGAGGGGACAGTCCTGCGCCCACAGAGTCCTCGTGGGCAGCTGCCCGCACCTGCTATCTCAGCCTCTCAACACTTGGGGGAAGTTTCTAGGAACTTACCAGAGAGCACACTCATGAGGATGGGAGGCAGGTCTAAAATCTGAGCCAAGTCAAGGTACCTAATGTGCACGCCCAAGGAACTGGATCCCAACCAAGCTCCAGACAGTTGCCTCTGGCTGGGGTCACCACCACCACCTTCCCCACAGCGGGACCTGGCCCAGATTCTTCTGAGAGCCCTGCTGTGTAGCCTCAAGGGAAGGCAAATCCCTTGATTTTTGACAGCTCCCCAGCCCAGACCCCATGGGTCTAACACCACCAACCTTGTGTGGGGCTTGAAGATGGAATGATTAAGGGCCGCTTCTCAGGACAGACTTGGGCCAGTGCGGTGACTGTTGCATCTCTGGGTCCTACAAAGCTCAAGGGGCTGGCCCAAGGCCACACAGGGAGAAGCCTGCCTGCTACCACAGCAGATAATTGGAGGCCAGACGGGGGGCCAACTCAGGGTCTGGCACACAGGAGAACCCCCTGATGGCTGAGGTAGCCCGTGCCTGGGCCCATCTGAAGTCCAGGGACACACAATCCAGAATTTTGTTATAAATACATGTGTTTGGTGAGTGAGGGGCAACAGAGGTGGGGGAGATGCTGTACACAGCTGGTATAGGTTTGGTGGCTGAATGCCACCCAGAGGAAGACAGACAGTCCACCCGGCAGGACCAGCCGGACAGCGTTCTGGGGCCTGTAACAGTCAGTTGATGGGCAAGCCAGCAGGAGTCTTGTCCAGGGCTGGCGGGACCCAGGTGCCCCAGAGGCTCCTTGTCCGAGGTCGTGGGCGGCGTCAGCAGCAGTACCCGGGCTCAGCTCACATCATTCAGGGCCTGGAAGGACACAAGGCCTCGTCGGGAGGGGGCTGGGCTGGGAGGGTGGGCAAGATGGCCCTTCAGGGAGCCCTGGGGACCCCCTGCCCCTTGGGGGGGTGGGGCTCACCTTCCGGGCAAACTCAGGCAGGACGAAGGCTGCCCGGTGCACATCGGAGTTGTAGTATTTCAGCTGCATCTCTTCCACCTGCTTCTGTGTCAGCAGCTGCAAGGGCTCCCGGAAGTTGGTGCTCTGGGGACAGGGTGTGTCTCAGAGACATGCTCTCCGGGCCCACCTACCAGGCTCCCGCCCCCACCCAGGGGCCAGTCCACTTCGGCTCACTGGGTTCTTGCTGCACAGCATGAAGCCGATCTGGCCGCTGGGGTAGGTGGGGATGGTGCAGTAGGCGTAGTCCACCACTGGGAAGAGAGACTTGCAGAAGTGCCGCATCTCCTTGATGAGGTCCAGGTGCAGCCATTGGCACTCACCTATGGTGTGTGTGGGGGAGGGGTGCGGGTGGTCAGATGGTGTCAGCGCTGGCTGGGGGCAGTGCCTGGTCCAGCCCCAGCCGGACCCCTCCCGGCAGGAGCCCGGCTCAGCCAGCAGCACCCAGTCCACCCTAGTCCCCTCACCCTGGCAGCAGAGAATGCCGTCCTCTTTGAGGGCAGTCTTCATGAGCTGGTAGTAGGACTCCTTGAAGAGGCTC
>SJYT01012886.1:0-72528 GCA_006410635.1 Cephalophus harveyi
ACTGTATAATCATAAGGGATTTGATTTAGGTCATACCTGAATGGTCTAGTGGTTTTCCCTACTTTCTTCACTTTAAGTCTGATTTTGGCAATAAGAAGTTCATGATGTGAGCCACAGTCAGCTCCCAGTCTTATTTTTTCTGACTGTATAGAGAGTCTCCATTTTTGGCTGCAAAGAATATAATCAATCTGATTTTGGTGTTGACCATCTGGAGATGTCCATGTGTAGAATCTTCTCTTCTGTTGTTGGAAGAGGGTGTTTGCTATGACCAATGTGTTCTCTCAGCAAAATTCTGGCCTATAGCATAGTGCTCTAAAATTTTGCTTCACTACTAACCTTGAAAATGAGTACCAGCCAACAGAAAGGAGTGAACCCTAATTTTTTCAAGTCCCTGATAACCAGTTTCTGAATGTGTCTATGCTGGGCTGCAGATTTCTTAAAGGAATATCTCTGTGGTTACACATATAATTATACTGGTTCTTAATAAGGCACATGTCCTCAGCTTATTACTACTAGGC
Organism: Cephalophus harveyi; assembly: GCA_006410635.1. NCBI lineage: Eukaryota > Metazoa > Chordata > Mammalia > Artiodactyla > Bovidae > Cephalophus > Cephalophus harveyi. The sequence goes on from SJYT01012886.1 coordinate 519, forward strand.
TAAGCTAACATGAAATTAAATAATCCAATCTAATTTTTCCTTGAGAGAGAGAATGACTCACAAAAAAATATTGTGTTCCATTCTTTGTATAGCTAGAATTTATTAGACAATTCATATTCATAATAAAATAAATAATTCTCTATTAAGATAAAGACCATTGTTTTCAATTATTCTTCCATGGACTCACTAAATATAGAGAAAATTCAAAGTTTAGTAAGAAATCACTGGGGAATGGACAGATATGATATTATGTGCCTCTTCCAAAGAACCATTGTGATCATCCAAAAATTGACAGGGGAATAAACAAGATATTTTATTCTTTATTTCCACACTGCTGTTATCAACATGGATCTTTTTTGTCTGTCAGTACTGACACTAAGCTCTCAAGATTGTATAGTTAAGCATTATGATCTATGGTCTTATAAGTGCTTAGAGCTGTGGGTAAGTGCAAAAACTTTGAATTTCAACCTCATGTGTTTCTTTTATAGGTCTGTAGATATTGCCTCTGAGATCTAGTTATATTCCCCAGTATGTCAGCATTCAGTATAAATTCACTACGTAGTCAGAAGGTTACAATTGTTGAGATGAGATTTCTAAGAACTCACATAGAGAAAGATGAATCTTCAGAGGGCCATGTGAACAATAAAATCTTCTGGCTCTGGATCAGGGTTATTTCTTTGACCATCAAAAAAGCAGTGGGTTGTGGAAACTTCTAGTAGAAAGCTGTAACAAAGTAACAGAATAGCTCAGGTGAGGTTCACCTAGAGTTTAGATGAATATGACCAGACCAGGTAGAAACAGAATAAATTCTCTCTCAACCTGCCATATGATACAATAAAATGTAAAGGTATTTACGAGACTAACATATGTGTGTGAGTGTAACAGAAAAAGAAAAATTAGAATACTGATTTTTTTTGTTTTTTTTTGGTTAGAAAAAAGGTAAACTTACCTCTTCTCTGTCTCTCTCATTCTCTTTTTTCTTTCTCAAAGCTGAATATGTAATACTATATTTTTTAAAATATGTAACATTAGTCAGCATGCTTGTTACTTTTGTTTTATTTATAACATTAATCAAAATAAAATTAGAATCAACAATAAGTACATTCATATCCACTCTCCTAATCTAAATTTCATTACATATTGACCTCCATATATAAACACATATATTTATATGAATAGAATAATGGCAACTGAAAGAAACTTAATACCTGTTTTTACTGCAATACAATAAAAACAATAAGCATCTATATTGTGCCCAAGTTCTATGTATCATTAATAAGGTTTGAAAACCACAAGGGTCTGCCAAGTTTTATAACTGATGAATTCCAAAAAAGTAAAAGACTACCTTAAATATCTTACATAAAGTATATGCATCACTATGGCTACCACAAATATGTGGAAGTTTGAACTCTAAAAGGGAAGTAATTGGATGTATGTCTTTGCCCACACACTTCTCAACTAAATTAAACTATGAAAGTGATTTAACATCTGCAAGCCTCAGTCTTGTTACTGTAAAATTAAAATAACATTTTTCAGATATATGGCATTATTTATTAACTACAATTATTTACTTCATAGAAAAGGCTGAGGAAATGCTATTTGAACAGCACTTAAGAAATAAATAGAATTTGAAATATGTAACATAATTTTATATAAAAATGGTGTTAATATTGAAGCATTGTGGAAAGAAATCTTGTTTTCTTCGTCACATTTGTGATGAACACAGGACTAATGAAATTGATAGAAATTAACACAAGTGCGTGCATCTGTGCTCAGTCACTTCAATAGTCTCTGATTCTTTGCAACCCTATGAACTATAGCATGCCAGTCTCAGCTGTCCATGGGATTCTCTAAGCAAGAATCCTAGAGTGAGTTGCCACCTTCTCCTCCAGGAGATCTTCTCAATCCAGGAATCAAACTGGCTTCTCCTGCATCTCCTCCATTGCAGGTAGATTCTTTACCCACTGAGCCACCTAGGAAGCCCTAACACAAGTAGATTTTGCTAAATAAAATCATTTTCAATAACACATCCTATTTTTAAATAACCAAAGAAAAAGAGTTGAATTTAAAAAACTGACTTTGGTTATCAATTTATTTTTAAAATTAAATGGAAAAAGTAAATGCGTTCTTTTTTCAGTTAATTTCAACTTTTCTCCACTTCTCCCCACGGACTTCTTTCCAATTATGATATGTCAAAGAAATATAAATTTGTCTCTGTTTCCTAAAATAATGTGCTCCTCTTCCATGGGCAATTTTTCCATTTATTCCTGACCCCTGAATTGTGGTATTTGAAAAAAAAATAATTCTTGGCATCTGTTCACCTGATACTTAAAATTGTGTAAGCTTTAGTTGTTACTACAAACTGTACAATTCAGAGAGATATTGAGACATGTAATATAAAACAAAATAGCACTGAGGCATGACATCAGCAGAATACGAGTTTTCTACTATCTTCCCCTCAAAATCACTAATTCAGACATCACTTGGGATGGGAGTGACTTTGTGGTAATCTGAGAATTCAGCAGAGAAGCTCTGGCTCAAGACTGGGGAAAAAAATCTGAGATCGAGGAATAATTTCACTTTATTCATGTCAGCCTCCTCCAAGGTCAGAAGTTGAGTGCCAAGAAGACCTTCTGGGCCAATGGTTTCTCCCACTAGGAAAAAGTGAGAGCTTGTGAATGAGCCCCTGGATTCTCCCATTGTGGAAGATACTGCTAGAGAGGCCCATGGCTTTCTCACCTCACCCAGAATACTGAGGAGTGCTGCAACATGATTGGGGATGGGTCAGGGAGGGGCTGGGACAGCACCTGCACACAATTCCCCCAAGAATGTCTCCAAGTGGGAACAAGATGTGTCGAGCCAGGAAATCCATAGAAAGGCTCTGAAGATGCTTCAGGATCCCTAGTAGGGCTGACTGAAGGTATTTCTTTCCCAAACCAGTCAGTAAAGACCGGAGGAGATGACAGCATACTGAAATGTGAGAGAGCAATGAAATGCTTCAAGGAACATGAAAAATCAAGGAAACACGACACCACCAGAGGGATATAATAATTTTCCAATAACTGGCCACAAAGTAATGCAGGTGTGCAATTTGCTCCTTAAATAATTCAACACAGTTGTTTTAAGGAAGCTCAGTAAGCTGTCAGAAAACATAGAAAGATGATTCAATGAAATCTGATAAATGAATGGATAAAGATTATACATGTGTGTATGTGTCTATATATATTTATACACCAACTCAATGGACATGAGTTTCAGTAAACCCTTGGAGATAGTGGAGGACAAGGAAGTCTGGCATCTGCAGTCCATGGGGTCACAGAGAGTCTGACACGACTTAGTGACTTAGCAACAACAACAACACACACACACATATATACAACAAAGCCAGAACTGTAAACTATGTCATCTCACACAAAGTTTAGTGATATGTTTAAAATTCAATATATTTCTTTTTTTCTTTATAAAACAAAAAGTGTATTGTCACTGAAAAAAATATTTTTAAAAATCCTTTCATGAGGATCCAAAGATAATCATTTGATACTCTTGATATGTATGTCTTACAGCTTTATTTTTCTTCCCCCTTCTTTTCCTTATTTCCTACATTTCTTCTTTCTTGCCTTCATTCCTTCTCTCCTTTCTTCTCTCCACTTCACCTTACATTCTTCTTTCTGTCTGTCTGTTACCTGCCTGTTGTTCTTTAGTAGCATATCTGCCCTTTATCTTCTATTTCCTGGATAGGGGCTTCCTACTAATTCCTAACAAGAAACACTGATGGGAGAACACAATGGCGGAGGAGTAGGTGGATGTGGAGTACATCTCTCTCTACGGATATGTCAGGAATACACCTTCAGACACAGAAGTGCATGCAGAACACCAGCTGAGAGTGAACAGGAGTACCTGACCAGCAGAAAAGAATATACAGAACCATGCAAAACTCGGTAGGATGAAGGAACTAGGGGGAAAAAACAGGAGTGTTAGTAGGACTGGACCTGCCCTCAGCAGGTGGGAGAACTGAAGCAGGGCTCAGAGCCCTATCCCCACAAAGGGGCAATTGTCTAAGTCAGAGGAGAAATATTTAAAGCTGAAAGTGAAAGACCAGATCTGTGGCAGCCTAAAACGAATGAGAATCAGACAGTCCTTGCCACAGCCATCCATACCCCAGGCAGGGACGCAGGTCCCCTGGAATGTGCAAGCAGCTGGGAGCTGGAGTTTAGGGATTGTGGAGCAATCCCAGGGCAAGGGCTGCTGTTGACTGTGGAGAGACAGATCGAGGGTATGAGAGGGAGGAGGTGGTGGTGGGAAGTGTTTGGGAGGAAAGCCGGGCAGCCAGGGCAGCAATACTCTGAGCCATGCAGAGTGGGTGGAGCCATCACCATAGCCCTCTCTCCCCACAGGCCAGCTCAGCAGCTAAACAATAGAGGCTGGCTCATCAAAGGCCTGAAGCACGGAACTACAGAGTAGGACCCCACCCAGGGAGCTCCTCTAAGGGACTGATGCACCAATCTACAGAGTAGGACTACAGCCAAGGGGGGACCTCTATGAGCCTGATGTGCTGACAACAGAGAAGGACCCCAGGCAAGGGAGCCCTCCAAGTCCCTGAATGGGCAGAGCTACAGAGAAAGACTGGCCGAAGAGGCCTTCTGATCACCAGCGACAAGAGGCTTGAAAAAAGACTGACAGGGCCATAACTCGTGTGGTGGAGGCAGTCCATGTCCCTGCACACTTTGTGCCGCCAGAGTCCCCACAAGCCAAGCAGCTGTGCCACCTTCACGTTCAACTCTCCTGGGCGCAGAGCTGCTACAGGCAAAACAAACAAACAAAAAATCTTGCATCTATGCACGCAGGATCACTTCGGTCGTGTCCAACTCTTTGAGACCCTGTAGACTGTGGCCTGCCAAGCTTCTCTGTCAGGGGGGTTCTCCAGGCAAGAATATTGGAGTGTATATTGGCCAATACCGTCTACCCTTCTAGAGCACTATAGTTCCTGTGGCCCTAGCCGCCAACTCCTCTGAGTACCTGGTGCTGCCAGAACCCCTGTGACCCAAGCAGCTAGTCACCACCTCCACACCTGGCCCTCACAGGGGCAAACCCAAATCCTCCTGGGCAGCCTCAGGAGCAATCCCCAGGGGATGACCCACAGGCAGAGGTAGAAACAAAAGCACAATTGAAACCCAGCGGTAGAGTGGCTAAGGCAGAAGACTCAAAACCTTTCCACCAGCTGTACAAGCTACAGATTGAATCCACATGATCAACTTGGAAGACTGTCTCTGTGGAATATATAAAAGGACACTGAGAGCTCCCACAAAAGAAAATGCACTAGTTCTGATAGCTGTGGACATTGGAGGCAAGAACACACAGGAGTAGGACCAGATTAGACTCTGAGCTGCCCCCACAACAGGTCCAGAAATCAGCACAGTATTGGAGGGCATTCTAGGGAGGTGAGGTGGACTGCGGCTCCCAGTGAGGGAAAGGGCTCTGGCAGCAGTGACTCAAGACAAACATTTATTATTCTTATGTTTTGACTTGTTCTGTAGATTCTTTTGGATTATTTTCTTTTCTTTCCCCATCTCCCAGTTGTAGTTATTGATTTTATTGGCACTATGAAATCTGATTAAAGTTTTGAGCTTTTTTTTCTCAGTCATATTTTTTGTTGTTGTTATAAACATCTGCCTCTACAATGGGCTTTTGCAGTTCTGTGGAGTTTTCCTTTTTTTCTCTCTGTCTGTTTTAATTTTAATTTTTTAAACTGACTATTATTTTTTCTACATTTATTCCATTCTTTTTGTTCCTACTGTTCTTTTCCCCTTGCAATTAACTTTTATTGTATATATATCTTCTTTATCTACTTCTATTTAACTTTTTATATCTATTCTTTCCTCTCAACATATTTGTTAATTTTATTTTCATTGCTTTATTCCCCAGTTGTCACCTTGCTTTAGTCTTGCTTTCCAGTTTGTGCTTTAGTTAGTTTTGTTCTTAGCTGATAGATATAAATTTTGGTTTCCTTTGTTTGCTGGGTGAGTCTATTGAACTTTATTTTTGTTGGACTGTTCTGATTTTGTTTATGGATGTATATGTATATGTGTATATTCAGCTACACTTTTTATTGTTGTTATAAACCTCCACCTCTACATTGGGCTTTTGCAGTTGTGACTTTTTTTTTTCCTTTCTTCTTCATTTTTTTCTTTTCTCTTTTTTTTTAATTTTTATTTTTTTTTAATCTATTAAAATTTTTTCCAAATTTATTCCTTTGTTTGCCTTTCCTACTGTTCTTTTCCCCTTGCAGTTAATCTTTAATATATATAAATCTTCTTCATCTATCTCTATTTAACTTTGCATGTCTTTTCTTTCTTTCCTTTCTTTACTTCCCTGTCAATATATTTGTTAGTTTTGTTTTCATTGCTTTATTCCCCACTTGGCACTTGGCTTTAATTTTGTTTTCCAGTTTGTGCTTTAGTTAGTTTTGTTCTTAACTGATAAATATGATTTTTTATTTCCTTTGTTCACTGGGCCAATCTACTGTAATTTATTTTAGTTGGACTGTTTTGACTTTGCTTATGGGTGTATATGTATAGTGTATATTCCATTATATTAATTATTATACGCCTGATTTTGTAACTGCCATTTGTCTGGGGTTCATCCTTGGTTTCTCTTTTTTCTCTCTCTTAATGCCATAACAAACCACTTGTGGAATATTTGTTCTTGACCAGAGATCAAGCCCTGAACCTTTGAAATGGGAGCACTGACTTCAAGACCCTAGACTACCAGAGAACTAACCCTAGGGAGTAGGATTCCCTGGTGGCTCAGACCGTAAAGTATCTGCCTGCAATGTGGGAGACCTGGGTTTGATCCCCAAGTCGAGAAGATCCCCTGGAGAAGGAAATGGCAAGCCACTCCAGTACTCTTGCCTAGAAAATTCCATGGATGGAGGAGCCTGGTGGGCTACAGTCCACAAGGTCGCAAAGAGTCAGACACGACTGAGCAACTTCACTCACTCACAACCCTATGGAGTATCAAATAGTGAGAACTCACACTAAGGAAACCACTTGAATTCAAGACCCAGTAACACCCAACCACCAGTAGCATCCTGTGCAGAATGCCTCATCAAAACTATAAAGCAAAAATACAAACCCAATCACCAGCAGACAGGAATGCCACCTCACTTAGCCTTGCCATCAGAGAAAAAACAAACAAAAAGCTCAGCACAAATATCACCCTATAAGAAGATTAAACAAACCACTGGACCAAGCTAAGGAGGGCAGAAATCAAAAGGAAGAAAGAATTCAACCTTGGAACCTGGGAAAAGGAGGCCTCAAGCACAATAAGTTAAAAAGAAATATATATATTTCATTATATATATATATATATATATATATATATAATGAAAAGGCAGAGATTTACTACACAAATGAAGGAACAAATTAGAAACACAGAAGTCCAAATAAAGGAAGAGGAAATACGCAAACTACCCCAAAAAATAATTCAGAATAATGATAGTAAAGATGATCAAAACCCTTGAAAACAAAATGAAGAAAATGCAAGAATCAATTAACAAAGACCTAGAAGAATTAAAGAATAAATCTTAATTTATTCTATTAATTTATTAATTTATTTAAACAACACAATTCCTGAAATTAAAAATACTCTGGAAGGAATCCATAGCAGAATATCTGAAACAGAAGAACTAATCAGTAAACTGGAAGATAAAATGGTGGAAATAACTTCTGAAGAGCAGAATGAAGTAAAAAGAATGAAAAGAACTCAGGATAGTCTCAGAGACCTCTGGGACAATATCAAACGCACCAACATTCAAATTATAGGGGTCTCAGGAAAAGATGAGAAAAAGAAAGGGCATGAGAAATTTTTTTAAGAGATTATAGTTGAAAATTTCCCCAACATGGAAAAGGAAAGTCAATCAAGTCCAAGAGGCACAAAGAGTCCCATACAGGATAAACCCAAGGAGAAACACACCAAGACACATACTAATCAAACTAACAAAGACTAAACACAAAGAACATTAAAAGCAGCAAGGGAAAAGCAATAAGTAACATACAAGGGAAACCCCACACATTTAACAACTGATCTTTCAGCAGAAACTCCACAGGCCAGAAGGGAATGGCAGGATATATTTAAAACACTGAAAGGGGAAAATGTACAACCAAGATTACTGTACCCAGCATTATCTCATTCAAAATTGATGGAGCAATGAAAAGTTTTTCAGACAAGCAAAAGTTAAGAGAATTCAGTACCACTAAACCAGCTTTACAACAGATGTTAAGGGGACATATGTAGTCAAGAAATACAACAAAATGAAAAAAATCTACAAAATTAACCCCAAACAATTAAGAAAATGGCAATAGGTACATATATATCAATAATTACTTCAAAAGTAAATGGATTAAGTGTTCCAACTAAAAGGACCAGACTGGCTGAATGGATATAAAAACAAGACCCATATATATGCTGTCTATAAGAAATCCACTTAGGACCTCAAGACATATGTAGACTGAAAGTGAGAGGATGGAAAAATATATTTCATGAAAATGGGAAGCTAAAGAAAGCTGGAGTAGCAATCCTTATATCAGACAAAATAGACTTTAAAATAAAAAAGATTACAAGAGATAAGGAAGGACATTACATAATGATCAAGGAATCAATCCAAGAGGAAGACATAGCAGTTGTAAATATCTATGCACTGAACATAGGAATACCTCAATACATAAGACAAACACAGACATAAAAGGAGAAATTGACAGTAACACAATAATAGTAGGAGACATTAACACCCCACTCACACCAACAGACAGATCATCAAAACAGAAAATTAATAAGGAAACACAATTCTTAAATGATACATTAAATGAGATGGATCTCATTCATATCTTCCAGACATTCCATCCAAATGCAGAAGAATACACCTTCTTCTCAAGTTCACATGAAACATTCTCCAGGATAGACCACAACTTGGGTCACAAATCAAACCTCAGTAAATTTAAGAAAGTTGAAATCATATCAAACGTCTTCTCTGACCACAACGCTATGAGACTAGATATCAATTACAATTAAAAAAAAAACTGTAAGAAACATTAACACATTGAGATTAAACAATATGTTTCTAAATAATCAACAAGTTACTGAAGAAATCAATAGGGAAATCAAAAAATTTCTAGAAACAAGTGACAATGACAACTCAAAACCTATAGGATGCAATGAAAGCAGTTCTAAGAGGGAAGTTTATAGCAATACACTCCCACCTCAAGAAACAAGAAAACCATAGAATAGACAATGTAAATTTACACCTAAAAGAACTGGAAAAAGAACAACAACCAAAAAAAAAAATCTAAAATTAGTAGAAGGAAAGAAATCATAAATATCTGAAAGAAACTATAGCAAAGATTAATGAAACTAAAAGCTGGTTCTTTGAGAAGATAAACAAAACTGACAAACCTTTGGCCAGACTCATCTAGAAAGAAACAGAGAAGAATCGAACTAAAAAAATTAGAAATGAAAAAAAGAGAGATTACAATAGACAATGCAGAAATACAAAGGATTGTAAAAGACTATTATGTGCAACTATATGGCAATAAAATGGATAAACCTGGAAGAAATGGACAGATTCATAGAAAAGTTCAGTCTTCCAAGACTGAACCAGGAAGATATAGAAATTATGAACAACCCAATTACAAGCATTGAAATTTAAGCTGTGATCAAAAATCTCCCAAAAAACAAAAGCCCAGGACCAAATCGCTTCACAGGAGAATTCTATCAAATATTTTGAGAAGTGTTATGCCTATCCTTCAAAAACTCTTTTGAAAAATTGCAGAGGAAGGAACACTTCCAAACTCATTCTACAATGCCACCTTTATAACAAAATCAGATAAAGACAGTACTAAAAAAGAAAACTACAGGCCAATATAACTGATGAACATAGATTGAAAAATCCTTAATAAAGTTTTAGCAAACAGAATTCAGAAACACATCAAAAAAGCTCATACACCACGGTCAAATTGGGTTTATTCCAGGGATGCAAGGATTCTTCAATATACACAAATCAATCAATGTGATACACCATGTTAACAAATTGAAAGATAGAAACCATATGATATTATACATGTTTCAATATCATATTAGAAATGAATCACCAGTCTAGGTTTGATGCAGGATACAGGATGCTTGGGGGTGGTGCACTGGGATGACCCAGAGAGATGGTATGGGGAGGGAGGTAGGAGGGGGGTTCAGGATTGGGAACACATGTACACCCGTGGCAGATTCATGTTGATGTATGGCAAAACCAATACAGTATTGTAAAGTAAAATAAAGTTAAAAAAAAAAAAAAGGAAAAGAAACCATATGATAATTTCAATAGCTGCAGAAAAAGCCTTTGAAAAAGTTCAGCACCAATTTATGATTAAAACTCTTCAAAAAATGGTTATAGAAGGAACCTACATCAACATAGTAAAGGTTTTATATGATAAAGTGAAAGTGAAGCCACTCAGTCGTGTCCTACCCTTTACAACCCCATGGACCACAGCACACCAGGCCTCCCTGTCCAAAACCAACTCCCAGATTCTACCAAAAATAATGTCCATTGAGTCAGTGATGCCAGCCAATCACCTCATCCTTTGTCGTCCCCTTTTCTTCCTGCCCTTAATCTTTCCCAGCATCAGGGTCTTTTCAAATGAGTTAGTTCTTCACATCAGGTGGCCAAAGTATTGGAGTTTCAGCTTCAGCATCAGTCCTTCCAATGAATATTCAGGACTGATTTCCTTCAGAATGAACTGGTTGGATCTCCTTGCAGTCCAAGGGACTCTCAAGAGTCTTCTACAGCAACACACTTCAAAAGCATCAGTTCTTCAGTGCTCAGCTTTCTTTTCAGTCCAATTCTCACATCCATACATAACTACTGGAAAAACCATAGCCTTGACTAGATGGACCTTTGTTGACAAAGTAATGTCTCTGCTTTTTAAAATGCTGTCTAGGTTGGTCATAACTTTCCTTCCAAGGAGTAAACGTCTTTTAATTTCATGACTGCAGTCACCATCTGCAGTGATTTTGGAGCCCCCCAAAATAAAGTCAGTCACTGTTTCCAATGTTTCCCCATATATTTGCCATGAAGTGATGGGAATGGATGCCATGAGCCTAGTTTTCTGAATGTTGAGCTTTAAGCCAACTTTTTCACTTTCCTCTGTATACAAAGATAAATCCAAAATGAATTANAGTCACTGTTTCCAATGCTTCCCCATATATTTGCCATGAAGTGATGGGAATGGATGCCATGAGCCTAGTTTTCTGAATGTTGAGCTTTAAGCCAACTTTTTCACTTTCCTCTGTATACAAAGATAAATCCAAAATGAATTAAATACCTAAATGTAAGACCAGAAACTATAAAACTCTTAGAGAAAAACATGGGCAGAACACTCGATGACATTAAATCAATGCAAGATCCTCTATGACCCACCCCCTAGAGTAATGGAAATAAAAACAAAAGTAAACAAGTGGGACCTGATTACACTTAAAATCTTTTGCACAGGAAAGGAAACTGTAAGCAAGGTGAAAAAACAACCCTGATAATGGGAGAAAATAATAGCAAATGAAACAACTGACAAAGGATTCATTTCCAAAATATACAAGTAGCACATACAAGTCATTACCAAGAAAAACAAACAACCCAATCAAAAAGTGGGAAAAAGACCTAAACAAACATTTCTCAAAAGAAGTTATACAGATGGCTAACAAACACATGAAAAGATGTTCAACATCGCTCATTATTAGAGAAGAACAAATCAAAACTACAATGAGATATCACCTCACACCGGTCAGAATGGCCATCATCAAAAAGACTACAAGCAATAAATTGTGAAGAGAATGTGGAGAAAAGGGAAAGCTCCTGCACTGTTGGTGGGAATGTAAATTGATACAGCCACTATGGAAGACTGTATGGAGATTCCTTAAAAACAAGTAGGAATAAAACCATCATATGACCCAGCAATCCCGGTCCTAGTCATATACCCTGAGGGAACCAAAACTGAAAAGGACACATGTATCCCATTGTTCACTGCAGAACTATTTACAATAGCTAGAACATGGAAGCAACCTAGATGTCCATCAACAGATGAATGGATAAAGGAGTTGTGGTATATATACACAATGGAATATTACTGAGCCATAAACAAGAATGCACTTGAGCCAGTTCTAATGAGGTGGATGAATCTAGAACTTATTATGCAGAGTGAAGTAAGTCCGAAAGAGATAAATATATTCTAACACATATATACAGAATCTAGAAAAATGATATTGAAGAATTTACAGGGCAGCAATGGAGAAACAGACATAGAGAATAGACTTATGGACGTGGGGCTAGTCAAGGAGAGGGGGAAATGTATGGAAAGAGTAACATGGAAACTTATGTTACCATATGGAAAATAGCCAATGGGAATTTGCTGTATGGCTAAGAAACTCAAATAGGGGCTCTGTATCAACCTAGAGGGGTGGGATGGGGAGAGAGATGGGAGGGAAGTTCAAAAGGGAGGGGATCTATGTATATCTATGGCTGATTCATGTTGAGGTTTGACAGAAAACAACAAAATTCTGCAAAGCAATTGAAGGATTTCCATCACATTTTCAATTTTTATTGAAGGATTTCAATTAAGAAAATCAAAAGAAAAAAAAAGAAGCACTGATGGAAGGTCAAAGGGTGAAAAGAAGGAAGGGGATAATTTCTTCAGGTTCTCACAAGTGACAACTGCCTCCTAAATATCGGGGTTTACTGACACCACAATGTGGGGGTCAATAGAGGAGGCAATTAGCATTTGGACTTTCTAACAGTTCTAGCTTTCGCTGAAACAACACCTCTTCAGTGGATCCATTACCTCCCATAATAACATCTCCAACATTAACAGCTGTAGATTCAACTCTGCCGACTCTACCACAGGAGCATTAGCTTTTTCTCATCACTGTGAGTCATCCTTTCTTTGTGTCTGCCTTTCCAGACCCTACACTGATCCACTCCACTTTACTCTCTTCTTTTCTTCTATCCTTCACTTCTATCCTTTTACGACTTTGTACTTTCAATGCCAAAATGGAGCAGGAACAAGGAAGTTACACTAGGCAAAAAAAATAGATTAGTTATTGCAGTTACTTTTCTTCAGAGGATGGCAAACGATGACAGACAGATAACCTAACTAGTGCTGATCAAGGGATTCCTGCTTAACTGTTTAAAATGCCATTTCGAGGAAAGCCAAGCTATAATAAAGTTAAATCTCACTTCAGGGATGTGGAGTTTAAAATAAAGGACTACTTTCTGGCCCTCTTGTCTTTTTTTTTTAATACCATCTGTTTATCAACTAGTTATCAATTCATCTCATCCACCATCTCCTTATCTATATATCATGTTTCATATCAAAGATACCCTTTCATGGCCCTAAGCCTTGTCATGGCAAAGGGGCCTGCATAACTCAATGAAGCTATGAGCCATTCCTGCAGGGCCACCTAAGATGGATGTGTCAGACTGAAGAATTCTGACAAGATGTGGTCCACTGGAGAAGGGAATGACAAAGCACTCCAGTATTCTTGTCACTACAACTCCACTAACAGTAAGAAAAAGTATAAAATATGACATAGGAAGGTGAGCCCTCAAGGTTAGAAGGTGTCAAATATACTCCTGGGGAAGAGTGAAGGGCAATTACTAATAGCTGCAGAAAGAATGAAGTGGCTGGGTGAAAGTGGAAGTGATGCTCAGTTGTGGGTGTGTCTGGTGGTGAAAGTAAAGTCAGATACTATAAACAGCAATATTGCATAGGGACCTGGAATGTTAGGTCCATGGATCTGGTAAGTTGGACATGGTCAAGCAGGAGATGATGGCAAGAGTCAGTGAACTAAAATAGGAATGGATGAATTTACTTCAGATGACTATAATATCTACTACTGTGGGTAAGAATCCCTTAGATTCTTGTGCTTAAATAAACAGTGCAAAGAAACAGAGGAAAACAATAGAATGGTAAAGACTAGAGATTGTTTCAAAAAAATTGGAGATGCCAAGGGAATGTTTTATGCAATGATGGGCATGATAAAGGACAGGAACAGTAATGACCTAACAGAAGCAGAAGAGATTAAGAAGAGGTGGCAAGAATACACAGAAGGGCTATACATAAAAGATCTTAATGACCCAGATAATCACAATGGTGTGATCATTCACCTAGAGCCAGGCATTCTTGAGTGTGAAATCAAGTTGGCCTTAAGAAGAATTACTATGAGCAAAGCGAGTGGAGGTGAAAAAATAACCTCCCTGTTGGCTCAGATGGTAAAGCATCTACCTACAATGAGGGAGATCCAGGTTCAATCCCTGGGTTGGGAAGATCTCCTGGAGAAGAAAATGGCAACCCACTCCAGTATTCTTGCCTGGAAAATCCCATGGACAGAGGAGCCTGGTAGGATACAGTCCATGGGGTCACAAGAGTCGGACAGGACTGAGTGACTTCACTTTCACTTTCAGTGGAGGTGATGGAGTTCCAGCTGAGCTATTTAAAGTCTTAAAATACAATGGTGTTAAAGTGCTGCACTCAATATGTCAGCAAATTTGGAAAACTCAGCAGTGGCCACAGGACTGGAAAACTTCAGTTTTCATTCCAATCCTAAAGAAAGGCAATGCCAAAGAATTTTCAAACTGCCATACAATTGTGCTCATTTCACATGCTAATAATGTTATGTTCAAAATCCTTCAAGCTAGGCTTCAACAGTACATAAATTGAGAACTTACAGATGTACAAGATAGGTTGAGAAAAGGCAGAGAAAACCAGAGATCAAATTGCCAGCATTGTTGGATCATAGAGGAAACAAGGGAATTGCAGAAAAGCATCTATTTCTGCTTTATTGACTATGTTTAAGAGTTTAATTGTGTGGATCACAACAAACTGTGGAAAGTTCTTAAAGAGATGGGAATACCAGACGATCTCTCCAGTAGTCATATATGGTTGTGAGAGTTGGACCATAAAAAGGCTGAGTGCAAAAGAATTAATGCTTTTGAATTGTGGTGCTGGAGAAGGCTCTTAAGAGTCCCTTGGATTGCAAGATCAAACCAGTCGATCCTAAAGGATATCAACCCTGACTATTCATTCATTCATTGCAAAGACTGTTGCTAAAATTGAATCTCCAATACTTTGGCCACCTGAGGCAAAGAGCAGTCTCATTGGAAAAGACCCAGATGTTGAGAAAGATTGAAGCCAAAAGCAGAATAGGGCAGCAGAGAATGAGATGGTTAGACAGTATCACCCACTCAATGGACATAAATCTGAGAAAAATCTGGGAGATAGTGAAGAACAGGGGAGCCTGGTGTGCTGCAGTCCATGGGGTCACAAAGAATCAGACACACCTTAATGGCTGAACAACAACAACAATAAAACATAAGTATTATGTGTATGGGATTCTCTGGTAGCTCAACTGGTAAAGAATCTGCCTGCAGTGCAGGAGACCTGGGTTCAATTCCTGGGTCAGGAAGATCCACTAGAGAAGGGATAGGCTACCCACTCTAGTGTTCTTGGATTTCCCTTGTGGCTCAGCTGGTAAAGAATATGCCTGCAATGTGGGAGACCTGGGTTCAATCCCAGGTTGGGAAGATCCCCTGGAGAAAGGAACAGACCAACTCTTTGCAACTCCATGTACTATATAGTCTATGGAATTCTGCTGGCCAGAATACTGGAGTAGGCAGTCATTCCCATCTTCAGAGGATATTCCCAACCCAGGGAATGAACCCAGGTCTCCTGAATTGCAGGGAGATTTTTTACCAGCTGAGCCACCAAGGAAGCAACAATTTATTGTTGTTATCTTTACATGTCAACAGATATTTCCCAATTTGACTTATCTTTTTTGATTAAAAAGCAAGTCCTTTCTAAGGCCTTATTATGCACAATATTACAATTATATAAGTAATGCATACATGTGCTTATTTATTTTTAATGTCCTATAACAGGAATTATTGTGTCAACAGAAGTTGTCTTAAACACCATTGATATTTTGATGTTTTTCTTCTGCAAAGGGTTACATCAAACTTTCTTTTCCTCTTGAAGTGAATTAGAATAAGTGTTTTCCTTATACTCTTGCCTCAAATGTTATTTTTTATTTTATTCTGACAGTTTTATTGGTAAAGAATTTCATTGCCTTGATCTCCAATGAGGCAGAATATATCATTTATATTCCTTTTTTTTTTTTAAATATTGCCTGTGATGACCATTATTCACTTCTCTACTGGAGTGTTTGCCTTATTTTTCTTATTTGAAATGTGAAATTTCATTCCAAAGTGCACACTAAATTTTATTTTCCATAAATGTTGATCTTTTTATTTATTTACAATTTTCTGATTTTATTTTTAATTTGAAAAAAGTTAGTGAATGTAAAAGAGATATTTTAGATATAGACATTAAACTATACTATGCATTTATATTTAATTTTTTTCTCTTATCCAGCTTAAAAAGCTTTTTTAAAAATAAATGTTTACCAAAAACTGCAATTTTTTAAATTAATGCCACCATTAACCTATTTATTGAAATCAGAATAGAGGGGTTCATATTTGTTAAATTCCTTTTCCTTATATTTTTATCAATTTCCATTGACTGTACCTCCAAAATGTTTCCCAAGTCTACCCACATCTATCAACTGCCATCACCTTCCTCCATACTGTCTTCCATCCCTAGAAATAATGCAATAACCATTGAACTGGTCTTTCCAGTTCCATTCTTGCTTCCTAATCAATTACTCACAGCCTGAATAATCATTTTACAAGTAATGGGATGGAACTTACTTGCTTTTTCTTAGAATTAAACCTAAAACTTCTCCATGCTCGACTTGAGCCCTCCTAACATCTCCAACCTCATTTGATGACTGGGAAACAGCTCGTGGTCACTAATCTCCTAACACGCTGGCTTTCTGCTACTTTTCGGTAAGCACTAAGCTTTGTGCCACATGGGGGTTCTTCTCTTGTTCCTTTTCCTTGGTAACATTCTTCCCCTGGCTCTTCACTTCAACTCAACGTCTCCTCAGCTCAGCCTTTAACACGTGCCTGCTTTTCTCTATTTCGTAAGCCTATTTATTTTCTTAACAACATCTTTCTTTTTATAGATATTATTTATCTCCCTAATGAGAGTTAAGTAGGGAGTAAGATTTTGGGGAGAAGAAATCCCAATTAAACTGTTCACTGCAGTATTGTAATCATTTCATAATGTTTAACATAAAGTGAAGTGAAAGTGAAAGTCGCTCAGTTGTTTCTGACTCTTTGCATCCCCATGGACAATACAGTCCATGGAATACTCCAGTCCAGAATATACAGGTATGGGTAGCCTTTCCCTTCTCCAGGGAATCTTTCCAACCCAGGGATTGCAGGTGGATGCTTTACAAGCTGAGCCACAAGAAAAGCCCATAAAGTAGATGAAAGGAAATGAATATTTTCCTGAATAAGGAAAAAAGAAAAAATGAATGAAATGTCATTTTTCAAATAAGGAATCTGAGACAGAGAAATGACTTTTTGTTGTTCAAAGTTTAGCCATTATATTCTCATTAACTTTAAAAGCTGTGTGTGTATCTGTGTGTTTGTGCTTTAAGTTTAGTTATTACTGCAAAGAAAGCAGACATTCCCTATAGCTTCAGAAGACAGAACTTTTTAACCTAGTGATCATATAAGGCATCTGTCCAGAGTTAAGATACGGTCAGAAATACTTCTCTTATTAGGCTTATTAGCCACATTAATGACATCAAGCTTTATACTAAGGATTATGAGAAATCACCAGAGTCTTCTGTTGGAAACCAATTTGATTGGATCCGTTAATATAAATATGTATATTCACCTTGCAAGGAATTGGACTAGACGATCTCTGAGATTGATTCAAAACTATATCCCATAATTCTGTGACAACATTTGAAAGGCAACTTTTTGAATATTAATTGAATATTAGAGGAAGTTAGCATCAATACTTTATTTGTGTGTATTATTATATAATTCTACATTTATTGGCAAAAATGTGAATCCCAAGAATTTTTTAAACTGTTTCACTAGAGTTTGTTTTAACTTGATTAGCAGCTCTGAACTATGGAAAAGTTCTGTCAGAGACTTTGAAAGAACAATTTTAAAACCTAAAAACATAAAATCTAGGTTTTTTTAAACCTAAAAACCTAAAAAACATAAAATCTAAAATTTTAAAAACCTAAACTGTTATATCACATATTTTTGTTCATTTCCTGACCATGTATATGTGAATAATATGTTTACGTTCATGTTACACAAACAAAAAGAAGAGAAATATGCTATTAGCATGCAAATCATTTATACTTAAGAAAAAATAAATTCTTCCTCCTCAATATTAATGTAGATTTTTATTATCATTATTAATGGCACCTCAGATCAAAGAGGTATTTTGGAACTCTCGTATCCAAGAATAACTCTACTATCCAAACATCACTGTCACTTTACTCAGTTTTATTATATTTATGGAACTACTTTCTGTATAAAGGTATCTGTTATCGTTCCTCTCCTTGGTAGTATGTCATTGCTATGAGAGTATACCTTATCTATATTTTTTACTTCATTTAATTGCAATGCTTAGAGCAGTTCTTAGATCACACACACAAACACAAACTGTTGAACAAATGAAAGGCTGAATCAACAGTCACTTTAAGTTATAAAATAATATTTCAAATCAAAGTTTTGCTAGCTATATGGCATGCATGTTAAGTTGTGTCTGACTGTTTGTGACCCTCTGGACTATAACCCGCCAGGCTCCTGTGTCCATGGGATTTTCCAGGCAGAAAATTGGAGTAGGTTGCCATGCCCTCCTCCAGGGCATCTTCCTACCCAGAGATTCAGCCCACATCTCTTGTGTCCTGCATTGGCAGGTAGGTTCTTCCCCCTCGCACAACCTGGGAAGCCCCAGTTCATATAGGGCTTATGTGCCCAGTCGCTTGTCATGTCCGACTCTTTGCAACCCTATGGACTGTAGACCAGGCTCCTCTGCCCATAGGCTCCTCCAGGAAGAATACTGGAGATTCTTACTGAAGATCAATCTTCTTGATCCTCCTCAAGAATACTGGAGTGGGTTGCCATGCCCTTCTCCAAGGGATCCTCCCTATACAGGGACTGAACCCTTGTCTCCTGTGTCTCTTGAATTGCAAGTGAATTCTTTACCCACCAGGCAACCTGGGAAGCCTGTTATGTGGCTTCCTTACTAGTTATTTTATCTTTGGTCAAATCACTTAACTACCATACTCCTTGGGTTCTCTACGTATTTAATGGGAAGATTCATTCACAGTATTGCTTTAGTACTACAATGAGAAATAAATGTGAAAATACCTGTCAAACTGTAATAAATAAATGAAAATCTAAGATCATTATTGTGATCTTGTTAAAGAAAAACTTACCACCCAGAACAGTTCGGAGGCAACTTGAACTTGATTAAGAAAACAGGTACTCTAGTCACATATAAAATAATTATGTAAGAAAGGTTAAGTTAAATGACTTCTGCTAATCAAATTTGCCTCCCAATGAAGCCAAACATCTCCACTGAAAAAATAAATATAATTTTAAAATATCAAGGCTAAAATCAAAATTGACAACTGGAAAAATAATATAATTGATTTTTGCCATTCTCCTCATTATTTAAAACCATCATTTTTAAGAAATTTATTTTGCCAAATATGTTAATCTAAGCATATTCCTAAAAATTCATACACCAAATATGTTGCATTCCCCAAATAACTCCTATTTGTTACTCAAAAGACTTTAACTTGGGAGAATTTTTTTTTGAATATATAATCTCTTTATATACTTGATACCTTAAGATGCACATACTAAAAGTGAAGAGATTGTAGATTGTAAAACACATATAATATATATATATTTATAATTATCAGTCAATCCATATTTTAAGCATGATAAATTTTAAAAACATAAAATGGAATCTATATTTAAGTCTCAAAAGATATTTTATAAGAACCAACTTCATTAAATAAAAGCACAAGGGTGTTAATGACAAGACCACACACCACTTTCATATATTTTCATTACATATGTCTGAAATTCAGATATAAAAGCATGAAGTGAGCACAGCCTGCCTCTAGAGTTATTGGTAATTGTTAATTCCAGTAAAAGCAGTCTTATTTACTCAAATTAGTGCATTTGGGGTTTTAATTGTTCATATTTGTGCCTAAATTAGCAGTAATCTGTGTGGATTTAACTGTCATAAGTCAGTATTTTTATCTTCATTCAGTTGATAAATCTAAGAAAAGTGTTGCCTAATAACCACAGATCAATAACAGAGAGTAGACTGTTCCAACTATTTCTTTTTCTGTGGTCAGCCTTTCTGTTTCCTCCAATATCTAGTAACAGAGGCTGTGGTGTAGAACAGAAAGCATTCTGTATCAACTGAGAGACTGATTCTGTGGTATGATCCTTCTCCTCCTAAAACAGCCCATAAATTCCTATAGTCCTTTATCTGTGCCACATAGTGTTAATTAGTTCAATATTTCCTGTGAGCTTACATTGCACAAGATATTAGACACTGAATAGGTTTCAAATTTGAATAAAATACTCTACGTTAAATTGTTATTGATGATAAAGCAGTTGTGGTGTATATGCCCTGTTAAAGAAAATCTGTAAGAAATAGTTTAATAAGCTACAAAAATAAAGAAATTTTAAAAAAAAGCACTAGGATTACAAAAAAGTAAAGATGAATTTTAAAGAGAGTAATATCATGTTAAGGTTTGACAGAAAACAGCAAAATTCTGTAAAGCAATTATCTTTCAATAAAAAATAATTTAAAAATTTTAAAAATAAAGAGGGTAAGAATACAACTGTCTCCACTAACCCTTCTCTTCTTTATTTCTTTTGTTTTTCCCATATTACCAATTCTACTTTGAATGGCAATGTTAGAATAGAATGTTACATGTTTTTTCTTGCCTAATCTTTATACTACTCCAGTGAGTATAAATAATAGTAAGGCCATTTACTAATAACTAAACTCTCACTCATAACATTGTTATGGTACTAATTTAAGACTGCATTTCTGGTGTGAGGGTCAGAATTCAAACCCAGAACTATGTCATTCCAAAGCATGATCTTTTATCCATCTTGCTATAATTTTGTCTACGCTTCACTGTGAAGAAAGACAGGAAACTGTTTTGCAGGATCAAAAGAAAGACATTTGACCCTGAGGCAATAAGATGTTTAAGAGACATTGACTGTGAGATTTCACAGTATCACTAAATACAGACTATTTGAATGAAACTGGAGTGTAAAGCACTTGGGAAAAGTAATAAAAAATGAAACTGAAAAGACTTGGGACCAAGTCATAGAGCTCTTTCCCAAGGAAATAAAATTTTATTTTTAAAAATTGTGGAGTTATTATTTTTATTTAATAGTTAATAACATTATTTTATTGGATTTCCCTGGTGACTCAGCCGGTCAAGTATCCGCCTGCAATGAGGGAGACCTGGGTTTGATCCCTGGGTTGGGAAGATCCTCTAGAGTAGGAAATTGTTACCCACTCCAGTATTCTGGCCTGGAGAATTCCATGGACTGTATAGTCCATGGGGTTGCAAAGTGTTGGACATGACTGAATGACTTTCACATATTAGGATACTTTAATGCATGACATTTGAAATGTGTCTAATAAATCACATTATGGGGATGTAGTAAAAGATCTATTAGAGGAACCTTAGGAATGTAGGAAGCAATCAGAAAGAACACTAGAAACATCAGGTTGTGAGTAAGGGAAACTCGGGGCATATTGAATGGAAGATGAAGGCAAACGTAGAGAAAATGCATTATGGAAAATTATACTGCAAATCTGGAACACAAGCAAATAACCCAAATTGGAAAAATGGTCTAAACATATAAAAAGGATCAGTTCAGTTCAGTCACTCAGTCGTGTCCAACTCTTTGCGATCCCAGGGACTGCAGCATGCCAGGCTTCCCTGTCCATCACCGACTCCTGGAGTTTACTCAAATTCATCTCCATTGAGTTGATGATGCCATTCAACCATCTCATCTTCTGTCATCCCCTTCTCCTCCCACCTTCAATCTTTCCCAGTACCAGGGTCTTTTCAAATGAGTCAGCTCTTTGCATCAGGTGGCCAAAGTACTGGAGTTTCAGCTTCAGCATCAGTCCTTCCAATGAATATTCAGGACTGATTTCCTTTAGGATGGACTGGTTGGATCTCTTTGCAGTCCAAGGGACTCTCAAGAGTCTTCAACACCACAGTTCAAAAGAATCAATATATAATAGCTAAAACCTCTTGGGAAAGTTGATAAAATGCAGAGAAAACTCTTAGTGTAAGATGAAGGAATCAATAGCACAAATAGGTGCCTTAGAAAAAAACGTATTAGTGGAGGGAATTACGAAAGGAAGCAAAATGTAGAGAAGCTGAGCAGTGCTAAGTGCAGTAAAAGCAAATTTAGGAATGTGCATATTCACAGAAACAGAGAAAAAATAGTATTAAATATAACCTTTGTTCTCCAGTGTCATGTGCAGTAGAAATAAAATTTAAAATGATATCTAAGATGTGGGCACTAGGATTTTTTAAGAGGGAGGTCATCACTGACCTTCAGTATAGCTTTGCTTGGTGATACACTGTACACTGTATGTACCAGTGACTGCTTCCCTCCTTGGTCTGGATTCTAGCCATCCTTCCTTTGGGCAACTTGCTGTTTTCAGGCTCCTAGGTCCAAGGTCAGGGAAGTGAAGTCGCTCAGTCGTGTCCGACTCTTTGCGGCCCCATGGCCTGTAGCCTATCAGGCTCCTCCATCCATGGGATTTTCCAGGCAAGAGTGCTGGAGTGGATTGCCATTTCCTTCTCCTTGCTAGGTAGGGTCTAAATCCGAAGAATAACGAGTTAAAGAGTTTAGGACCAAGAACTGAAGACAATGTGAGTATTTGAAGATATTCAGAAATATAGGAAAATATGAAATTTGTAAGATCTCTTTAGTGTGGACGCCAGATCAAAGGAAGATTTTTAAAAAACTAATAAGTGCTGCTCAGATATTCTACAGTGTGCAGCAAGTTAATTTGCACATATTGAGCATTCAGATATAAGCATTTTATATAATGTTATTTAACTGAGCACACACAACACAGGACATTTAACAGAATCTAAATGGGAAAAAGTGTGGACATAAACTATTTTTTTAAAAAATATTGAGGGCTTCACTGGTGGTCTGGTGGTTAAGAATTCACCTTGCAATACAGGGGATACTGGTTCGATCGCTGATTTGGAAAGATCCCACATGCCATGAGGCAGTTTAGACCCTGCACCACAATTACTGAGCCCATGTGCCAAAACGACTGAAACTACTGAAGCCCAGGAACCCTACAGCCTGTGCTCCATAAGAGAAGCCCCCACAGTGAGAAGCCTGCATGTCACAGCTAGAGAGTAGCCCCTACTTGTTGCAACTAGAGAAAGCCTGAACGCTGCAACGAAGACCCAGTGCAGCCAAAATTAACAAATACATACTTTTTAAAAATGGAAAGAAATCATATTCTTGATGTAATGGAGAAAGCCAAGAGGAGGAATTTGAGGGAGGGTATCATGAATAAAATCACAGAAAATAAATCTTTATATAACACTGAAAAGTTATGACCAACCTAGATAGCATATTCAAAAGCAGAGACATTACTTTGCTGACTAAGGTCTGTCTAGTCAAGGCTATGGTTTTTCCTGTGGTCATGTATGGATGTGAGAGTTGGACTGTGAAGAAGGCTGAGTGCCAAAGAATTGATGCTTTTGAACTGTGGTGTTGGTGAGACTCTTGAGAGTCCCTTGGACTGCAAGGAGATCCAACAAGTCCATTCTGAAGGAGATCAGCCCTGGGTGTTCTTTGGAAGGAATGATGCTGAAGCTGAAACTCCAGTACTTTGGCCACCTCATGCGAAGAGTTGACTCATTGGAGAAGACTCTGATGCTGGGAGGGATTGGGGGCAGGAGGAGAAGGGGACGACTAAGGATGAGATGGCTGGATGGCACCACTGACTCAATGGACGCAAGTCTGAGTGAACTCCGGGAGATGGTGATGGACAGGGAGGCCTGGCATGCTGCAATTCATGGGGTTGCAAAGAGTCGGACACTACTGAGCGACTGAACTGAACTGAACACTGAAAAAGGAGGAAAAAAATAAAATAGGATATGCTAATAAATTGGTGTATGCAAGGATCTGGTGAGTGCAGGGGTTAGGTGAGGTTGATGAATGACTTTTGGGGTGGGCTGTCATCTATTTTAATGCAATTAACACATTGATGCTGAGCATGAGACTCTTGGGTGGCCAGGAAGCAAAGGTTTAGAAGTTTTTGAGAAAGTTTGGACATATGTACACCTCATGAAATTCTAGCACAATCCAACTGAAGGAGTCTTCACATAGCTTGGTCCTCTTTAGCTAGACTTGTAAAACTAGGGGAAGGAGAATACAAATGTGGATAACACATGGGCTTCCTAGGAGGCACGATGGTAAAGAGTCTGCCTCCCAATGTAGGAGACGCAAGAGATGCACATTTGATCCCTGTGTCGGAAAGATCCTTCAGAGGAAATGACAACCCACTTCAGTATTCTAGTCTGGAAAATTCCATGGACAGTGTAGCCTGATGGGCTACAATCCATTGGGTTGCAGAGAGTTGGACCCGACTGAGCACACACAACACGTGGTAGACAAGTGATCGACATTAAGACTTTTCCTCCTTGTTTCTGCAAAGTACAATGTGCATTCAAAGCACAACTTTTGTGCATTCAAAAGTTGTAGTTGGGGCATCCGGGGGACAGGGTGCTGGAAGAGTCATCTGCATAACAGGGAAACTTCTCGGAATGGAGATGGAGATGGTGTTTCTGGTTTTATTGCATATGGATTTTTTTTTTTTTTTTTACTTATAGGCAACCCACTCCAGTACTCTTGCCTGGAGAATCCCATGGACGGAGGAGCCTGGTGGGCTACAGTCCATGGGGTCGCAAAGAGTCGGACACGACTGAGCGACTTCACTTGACTTAATCTGAACTTTAATTATGGGGCTTATTAAAGGATTATTCTGGAAAGAGTGATCAGTGCCTGTGAAGGAATGATCCCCCTAACACAGAGGGAAGCCAGAGTCTTCAGATGCTCCAGGAAATTGAGGTCTACAGATCCTCACAGGGTTTGGGGAGATAACACTTATTCCCTGGCAATACTCCCAGGGATGTGGGAAAACATCCCCAAGTGTGATGGGAGGCACACCCACAGAAGTGGGCCCTAGGGAACAGAACACTTGGCAAGAGCAAAAAATCATATTTGAGGTTGACAGAAGCTGCAGAACTACTTGACTTCCAGAGTCATATGTGTGTAGATTCTGAATCTTCCAACAGTGATGAGGAGAAACTGAAACTTAGAAAATCCTACCTCAAATTTTAGGTTCCACACAGGTAAATGCCACAAATATATACTTCTCCTCATCTGGGGAAAAAAAATCAAGCTCATTTCCTACATAGCTATAAACTGCACTGAAAATTCTCTCAAAAGAATATTTTTTATGTCTCCCTATTGGAGGTTATATATGTTAAACTTTGATGCATTATAATACATGATAATATCACTGAGAAACACAAAGTGATTTAAATTCATTAGCTTATTAATCCTTGGGAAATGACTCTATGTTACAGAGGAAATTGATATTATTATTTTACTCCATGGAAAGCTGAAAGGTACTGCCTATCTAAAGCCATTTTTTTAAAAGCTAAACTCTATAAATTGTAGGTGGTTTTATATTGTACCTGTCATAGCTCAGAAAAGAAAAGGAATCAAACGAGGCAGATTCATGCTTTCCAGGCATGCCCCAGGAATGGAGGATTCTCTCTTTATGTTAATCCACTCTCTTTGAGCCAAAAGCTGACAGTGCACAGACAACAAAGGGCCTGCTAGGTCTTCTGTCCAAAAATACTCACCGCAATTTGTCAGGCTTCACATTAAACATGGCTTTCTACACATCACTGGCCTCTAAACATAAAAGATCCTGTTGGTTTCCCTAATTAAATTCAGTGAGATCAAAGTTTCCCCAGTGTCTATCTGACGGCATCATGGTATTCCAGAACTGAAGGCAAATGAGAAATCTAAGGAGAACATGCTAAAATGTCCAGAGAAGGAATGAGGGAATGAATGAATAAATAAAGCAAGCAAGCAAACAAACAAGCAGACAAACAAGCTAGGGCAGTCTAAGAATGTTGTTATTTCCTTTGTGTTTTCCCTTAATCAGATCATTGTTTTGACATCAGAGTTAGAGGAAACTGAAGTGCAAAACAGATAGATGAGAGACATCTATGATGGTATTACCCTATGATCCAAAAATACTACAATGAATACTTTTCTATGTGGAAAACCCCTGAAACAATGCATTTTAATAAGCCAATGACATTTCAGAGGAAGAACCATTAAACTAAAATATGGCTAGACTTCGATGACTAAAATCCTACTATAGACTCATGAATCCATCCATAGATTACCAACAATCGAGGTATTGTTCACAGGAAATTCCAGTGTTTAAGGGATGATCTAATTCTAATACTTTGGGGGTGAGTTAATATTGATTATTCTTATTAAGGGAACAATAAGTTGTAGATTTGGAAATGATCTTCTCTTTCAGGAGCACATTGCATTGGCTGAATTAAGAACTTGAAAAGAATTGTCAGTTTCAAGACACATATGGTAGGATATACTCACTACTTCTATTTCTCTCCAAACAGACATATTTATGAACAAAAAATAAAAAATAGTTTTGAAATTTTAAAAATAACTTTATTTAATAGGTATATCTAATATGGTATTTCATATATAATGTGATTTTAAACATACTTAGAAAGCTATCATATGAGTTTTCCATACAAACATCAACAAAAAAAAAAAAAAGAGGCAGCAACTTGCATTTCTATAGAAATTGAAAATTATGTCTATGACCTACACTTCAATTTGAAAAAGAATATTTGAATAGTAGTGAAATATGGACACAAATAGAAAGAATACTAATTATTCTTAATTATAGTTTTCCTGATTCTTCTTTCATTCCCATTTGTCAGACATGAACCAGAAAAGAAATTTTATGTCTAATATATTTAATACCTTCCTAAATACATGGACTCTGGTCAAATACGCTTCAAATTACTTTGCCAATACACATATGATTATGCTACAGTTTTACTTACCACCATAATTTAAAGGTCCCAGTAAGTGCTTATGAGAGCCTATGAGGTTGTGGGTTGCATAGACTTAATTTGAGATATTTCTCCACCACATACCAGCTGTGTGACTATGGGCATGTTACTGAAATACTCTACTCTTATTTATTTTTCTGTAACTGAGGATCTCACTAATAAGTAATTTTAAGTAGTTGGGGAGGTTTAAACAAGGTGTTGTAAACAGCACTTAATAGAGTACCTGGCTCACACACACTAAGCCCTGAGTAAAGCATCAGTCATTATTATTACAGTTTACAAGTTTTAAATGCAGACAAAAATATAAATTAAATACTCTAATATTAAATGAAAGTCATTTGCTGGCTCAATTTTAGGTCTTGTTCCTTAAACTGTAACATAACCTTTTTTGGCAGATGCTCTTCAACAGTTGCCATCCGTGACTGGCTGTGAAAATGCTAATGACTCTGCATACTGAACAGATCTCAGTTAACTTTGTAAGCAAAATGTTTAAAAATTTCAGGAATTGTTTCATGGTAGAAATGGCCAATAAACTGCTTATTGCTTTGCAAATATTGAACCTGGGAAAATAATGCTACATCTGTTAAAAACTTATGGAGAGTAGCTGGTGGTCTGTTACTGTTAGATAAATATGGAGGGAACAAACAAGACTAATTGTGAGACTTTAATAAATCTGGTCTTTAAGTACACAACTGACAAGCTGAAAATAGTGGTTAGATTCTGAAAAGAAAAAAAAAGAACTGAGGAATAAATTATATTCTTAGATACAATTTAGGTATAGAATACAATTTAGATTTAGAATTTAGTTATCTTGTCAATAGAGAGCCATGGAAATGAAAATACTTAAACTGAAAATCCCAAGTCATGTGTCAAGAGATTTCATGATAGTCTAGATCAAATATTCCCTTCATGGATCACAGCTTTGTTGTGGTGAAGGGGCTTGTATAACTCAGTGAAGCTATAAACTCTTGCCTGCAGGGCCACCCAAGATGGATAGTCATAGTCGACAAAAAGTGGCCCACTGGAGAAGGGAATGGCAAACCACTCCAGTATTCTTTCCGCAAGAACTTCACAAACAGTATGAAAAGGCAGAAAAATATTACACTGGCAGATGAATCCCCTAGGTCATACTTCTCCAATATGCTACTGAAAAAGTGTGAAGGCTGATTACTAATACCTCCAGAAAGAATGAAGAGGCTGGGCCAAATTGGAAATGACACCCAGTTTTGGATGTGCCTGGTGGTGAAAGTAAAGTCTGATGCTTTAAAGAACAATATTGCATAGGAATCTAGAATGTTAGGTCCATGAATCAAGGTAGGCTCGATGTGGTTAAGCAGGAGATGGCAAGTGAACATCAACATCTTAGGAATCAGTGAACTAAAATGGATGGGAACGGGTGAATTCAACTCAGATGACCATTATATCTACTACTGTGAGTAAGAATCCCTTAGAAGAAATTGAGTAGCCCTCATAGTCAACAAGAGTCCAATATGCAGCACTTGGGTGCAATCTCAAAAGTGACAAATGACCTTGGTTTGTATCCAAGGCAAATTATTCAGCGTCACAGTAATCCAAGTCTATGCCCCAACCACTAATGCTAAAGAAGTTGAAATAAACAATTCTATGAAGACCTACAAGATCTTTTAGAACTAATACCCCCCCACCAAAAAAAAAGTCCTTTACATCATAGGGGTTTGGAATGCAAAATTAGGAAGTCAAAAGGTATCTGGAGTAACACTCAAGTTTGATCTTAGAGTACAATATGAAACAGGACAAAGGTTAATAGAGTTTTGTCAAAAGAACACACTGGTCAAAGCAGACACCCTCTTCCAGCAACACAGGAGACAACTCTATAGATGGACATCACCAGAAGGTCAATATTGAAATCAGATTGATTATATTCTTTGCACCTGATGATGAAGAAGTTCTATCCAGCCAATAAAAACAAGACCTGAGGCTGAATATGGCTTAGATCATAAGCTCCCTACTGAAAAATTCAAACTTAAATTGAAGAAAATAGGGTAAATCACTAGGGCACTCAGGTATGACCTAAATTAATTCCCTTAAGATTATACAGAGGAGATGACAAATAAATTCAAGGGATTAGATCTGGTAAACAGAGTGCTTGAAGAACTATGGATAGAGGTTCATAACACTGCACAGGAGGCAGTGACCACAACCAGTCATAAGAAAAAGAAATGCAAGAGGGCAAAGTGGTTGTCTGAGGAGGTTTACAAATAGCTGAAAAGAAGAAAAGCGAAAGGGAAAGATATATCCAACTGAATGCAGAGTTTCAGAGAACAGCAAGTAGAGATAAGAAGGCCTTCTTAAGTGAACAATGCAAAGAAACAGAGGAAAACAATAGAATGGAAAGACTAGAAATCACTTCAAGAAAATTGGAAACATCAAGGAAATATTTCATGGAAGAGTGGGCACAGTAAAAGACAGAAATGGCAGGAACTTAACAGATGAAAAAGAGTTAAGAAGTGGCAAGAATACAAAGAACTATACAGAATAAGTTTTAATGACATGGATAACATGATAGTGGGTCATCCAACTAGAGCCAAATATCCTGGAGTGTGAAGTAGAGCTGGCCTTAAGAAGCTTTACTATGAATAAAGCTAGTGGAGGTGATGGATTTTCAGCTGAACTATTTCAAATCCTAAAAGATGATGCTGTTAAAGTGGTGCATACAATATGTCAACAAATTTGGAAAACTCAGCAGTGCCCACAAACTGGAAAAGGTCAGTTTTCATTCCAGTCCCAAAGAAGGGCAATGCCGAAGAATGATCAAATTACTGTGCAATTGCACTCATTTCAGATACTAGCAAAATTATACTCAAAATCTTTCAAGTAGGCTTCAGCAATACATGAACAAAGAACTTTCAGAAGTTTAAGCTGGATTTAGAAAAGGCAAAAATCAGAGGTCAAATTGCCAACATTCGTTGGATCATATGATGCTGAAGCTGAACTTCCAATACTTTGGCCACCTGATGTGAAAAACTGATCCATTAGAAAAGACACTGATGCTGGGAAAGATTGAAGGCAGGAGGAGAAGGGGATGACAGAGGATGAGATGACTGAATGGCATCACCGACTCGATGAACATGAGTCTGAGCAAGCTCTGGGAGTTGGTGATGGACAGAAAAGCCTGGTGTGCTGCAGTCCATGGGGTTGCAAAGAGTCGGACACGACTGAGCAACTGAACTGAACTGTTAGATCATAGAAAAAGCATGAGAATTCCAGAAAAACACCTACTTCTGCTTAAATGACTATGCCAAAGCCTTTGACTGTGTGGATCTCAACAAACTATTGAAAATTCTTCAAGTGATGGGAATATCAGACCACCTTACTTATTTCCTGAGAAACCTTTATGCAAGTCAAGAAGAAACGGTTTGAACCAGACATGAAACAAATGACGGGTTCCAAATTGGGAAAGGATTATAACAAGGCTGTATAATGTCACCCTTATAATGTCATGCTTATTTAACTTATATGCAGTGTGCATCATGGAAAATGCTGAGCAGGATGAGTCACAAGCTGGAATAAGGATTGCCAGGAGAAATATCAACAAACTCAGATATTCAGTCAATACCACTCTAATGGCAGAAAATGAAGAGGAACGAAAGAGCCTCTTGGTGAGGGTGAAATAGGAGAGTGAAAAAGCTGGCTTAAAACTCAATATTCAAAAAACTAAGATCATGATATCTGGGACTATCACTTCATGGCAAATGGATGGGGAAAAATTTGAAGCAGTGACAGATTTTATTTTCTTGGGCTCCAAAATCACTGCAGACTGTGACTGTAGCCATGAAATTTTAAAAGATGCGTGTTCCTTGGAAGGAAAGCTATAACAAACATAGAAAATGAAAGTGAAAGTCGCTCAGTTGTGTCCAACCTTTTGCAACCCATGGACTATACAGTCCATGGAATTCTCTAGGCCAGAATACTGCAGTGGGTAGCCTTTCCTTTCTCCAGGGGATCTTCCCAACCCAGGGTCTCCCACATGGCAGGGAGATTCTTTACCAGCTGAGCCACAGTGAAAGCCCAACAATACTGGAGTGGGTAGCCTATCCCTTCTCCAGCAGATCTCCCTGAGCCAGGAATCAAACTGGGTTCTCTTGCATTTCAGGTCCATTCTTTACCAACTGAGCTATCAGGGAAGCCCAACCAGAGCACTGGAACAGGGACCTGAACCTTGGACCCTCAGATTAAAAATCTGATGCTCTATTGGTTGAGCTATCTGGGTAAAGCTCCGTGTAATTAAAGTTATGGTTTTTCCAGTAGTCATGTATGGAGGTGAGAGTTGGATCATAAAGAAGGCTGAGTGCCGAAGAATTGATGCTTTCCAATTGTGGTGCTAGAGATGGTTCTTGAGGGTCCCTTGGACAGCAAGAACATCAAACCAGCCAATCCTAAAGGAAATCAACCCTGAATATCCATTGGAAGGATTGATATTGAAGCAGAAGCTCTAATAATTTGGCCACTTGATGTGAACAGCCAACTCACATGAAAAGACCCTGATACTGGGAAAGATGGAAGCAAAAGGAGAAGAGGCTGACAGAGAATGAGACGGTTAGACAGTATCGCCTACCCAATGGACATAAATTTGAGCAAACTCCAGGAAGTAGTAAAGGACACAGAGTCTGGTATGTTGCAGTCCATGGGGTCACAAAGTGTTGGACATGATTTAGCAACTGAACCACAACAACAGATCAAATATAGACTCAATTAGTCATATCTCAGGGGTAGCACTTTTTTTTTTTTTTTAATCACTTAGGCTATATTTAACTTACAGCTAGTTTGTTTTAGGATTAAAACAGAATTTCCATGTCAATCAATACACATTGACATAAATTAATAGTAGGAGAACCCTTAATCTGGACTAAGCAATAATGTGAATTTAAACTCAACACTTTTGAAAAATGATGTGTATTTACACTTTGTTGTTCAATAGCTCAGTCATGCCTGACTCTCTGCAATCCAACAGACTGAAGCACGCTGGGCTTCCCTGTCCTTCCCCAACTCCTAGAGCTTGCTCAAACTCATGTCCATTGAGTTGGCTATGCCATCCAAACATCTCGTCCTCTGTTGTCCCCTTCTCCTGCCTTCTATCTGTCCCACTATCAGGATCATTTCCAGTAAGTCAGCTCTTTGCAACAGTTGGCCAAAGTATCTACACTTTAATTTATATTTAATTAATTGATCTGGAAATTAATGTTACATGGGGAATGTAGTAAATGGCTAAGATTTTTTCCTAGTTGAATCCCAGGTCTCCCGCATTGTAGGCAGACGCTTTAACCTCTGAGCCACCAGGGAAGCCCATTTATGTCTCATCTTATGTTAAAAATAAAAATGAAACTGATTTATACATTTGTATGGATGGCATAACTGCTAAGGTTCCAGTAGGAAACAGACGGCCCTCAAGTGAGTTTCAGTGGAGGGACTCTACACAGAGAAGGTGAAATTCAGGCCACTTAGGAGAGACAACCACCCAGGGATTAGTAATAACAGGAACCCAGTATCACTCTGAGTGAAAGAGTCAGGAGAAGATGCACTGTTTAGGAGAATGCAGCACGGCTAGATATGTGGAAGATGAAAAGCAAACAGGAGCTGTGGGCGAAGAGAAAGGGAGCCACTGTCAGAACAATAAGTAATTACCCATACCACTCTTTCTCATAGCTTTATTCTTCTTCAAGTGCCTCACAATGGCTGAACCCAACATAAAATCAGAGGACAGGGAAACCTACAAAGGTTCAAACTCCCAGGGCACAGAACAGAGCAAAGAAGAGCTGAAGTTGAATAAGGTATTTGGTGATGAGAAATGTGAAAAAATAGAAAATAAAAACCACAGATGAATAAAATGTGATTGGATTGCTGGCTTAAATTTTAAAGTGCCTGATAGTGATACTATAAAAGATATAAAACTTTTCTTTATGGTA
Organism: Cephalophus harveyi; assembly: GCA_006410635.1. Taxonomy (NCBI): domain Eukaryota; kingdom Metazoa; phylum Chordata; class Mammalia; order Artiodactyla; family Bovidae; genus Cephalophus; species Cephalophus harveyi. Next base: position 33,653 of record SJYT01012886.1, read on the forward strand.
ACTGTTTTACTATATGCATGAAATTGCTTCATCCACCACATTTCAGTTTTAAGTATTTTTTAATTCATACAAATGCATGCAATAAAATGCAATTACAGCTCAATTAAAACTTCAGTACAATTAAAGCACATTGAAAATAAATAGTACAAAACAAATCTTTGGTATTGTTTTTGCTTGCATTTACTGGTATTTTGATGCTTTTCAATTCCAATCTGTTAGAAATATAAAAATAGATAAATTTGCTATGTAGTTTACCCAATAAATAAATCATAATAAATCACCCATCAGATTATTGCATTTAAATTGTACATAAAAACTTGGGATTTAAAATGACAAAAAGCAGATTAAAAATATACATTTGTACATTCAAGTTGAAGGGTATATGCACTGAAGTTTTGATAGCTATTGTCTTTTTGTTTTTTTTTTTTAATGAGGGAACTCAAGAACTCTCAAAGTGTTCAAAGATGTTTTGGACGTTGAAATCAGTAAATGAATGTAAGAATAATGATACTGAATAAAACAACAGCTTTCATTGTCAATCGAAATAACAAATGCTAAGTGTGTACTTGTCTTCTAGATTATACTGGGTTGGAATCGGGGCAACTTACTAAGGAATAAACTATTTCCTTGAAGTGAAGTGAAGTGAAGTGAGCTCACTCAGTCGTGTCCGACTCTTTACGACCCCATGGAATGTAGCCCACCAGGCTCTTCCATCCATTGGATTCTCCAGGCAAGGATACTGGAGTGGGTTGCCATTTCCTTCTCCAGGGGAACTTTCCAACCCAGGGATCGAACCCAGGTCTCCCACATTGCGGGCAGGCACTTTACCCTCTGAGCCACCAGGGATATTAAAGAATTCAAAGTATAAGATTAAATGATGTTAGCACAAAAAGATATCTGCAATATTAGTTTCCATTTATAGTATGCTTATAATTTCTATGAGGAGATGAAACTTTAGGACATAACTCACAAACACACAATGGGATAATGTAAGAGTTGGATAAAGAATCAGATTTAAATGATTCAGTTCAGTTCAGTCGCTCAGTCGTGTCCGACTCTTTGCGACCCCATGAATCGCAGCACGCCAGGCCCCTCTGTCCATCACCATCTCCCGGAGTCCACTCAGACTCACGTCCATCGAGTCCGTGATGCCATCCAGCCATCTCATCCTCGGTCGGCCCCTTCTCCTCCTGCCCTCAAACCCTCCCAGCATCAGAGTCTTTTCCAGTGAGTCAACTCTTCGCATGAGGTGGCCAAAGTACTGGAGTTTCAGCTTTAGCATCATTCCTTCCAAAGAAATCCCAAGGTTGATCTCCTTCAGAATGGACTGGTTGGATCTCCTTGCAGTCCAAGGGACTCTCAAGAGTCTTCTCCAACACCACAGTTCAAAAGCATCAATTCTTCAGTGCTCAGCCTTCTTCACAGTCCAACTCTCACATCCATACATGACCATAGGAAAAACCATAGCCTTGACTAGATGGACCTTAGTCAGCCAAGTAATGTCTCTGCTTTTGAAAATGCTATCTAGGCTGGTCATAACTTTTCTTCCAAGGAGTAAGCGTCTTTTAATTTCATGGCTGCAGTCACCATCTGCAGTGATTTTGGAGCCCAAAAAATGATTAATAGGAAATAATTTAAGAAGAAGTGGCATTTGCACTGAAACTCAACAAGGATATAATAATGAGCTAGAAAGAGGAGGGCATTCAAATAATGGAAAACAGGGTAAAGGAACTATGGACTGGTTCCAAATTGGGAAAGGAATACATCAAGGCTTTATATTATCACCCTGCTTATTTAACTTATATGCAGAGTACATTATGCAAAATGTCAGACTGGATGAAGCACAAGCTGGAATCAAGATTGCTGGGAGAAATATCCATAACTTAAGATATGCAGGTGACACCACCCTTATGGCAGAAAGTGAAGAAGAACTAAAGAGCCTCTTGATGAAAGTGAAAGAGGACAGTTAAAAAGCTGGCTCAAAACTCAACATTCAGAAAACTAAAAGCATGGCATCTGGTCCCATCTCTTCATGGCAAATAGACAGGGAAACAATGGAAACAGTGAGAGACTTTTTTTTCTTGGGCTCCAAAATCACTGCAGATGGTGACTGCAGCCATGAAATTAAAAGAGGCTTGCTCCTTGGAAGAAAAGTTATGACCAACCTAGACAGCATTTTAAAAAGCAGAGACATTGTTTGCTGACAAAGGTCCTTCTAGTCAAAGCTATGATTTTCCAGTAGTCATGTATGGATGTAAAAGTTGGGCTATAAAGAAAACTGAGCACCAAAGAATTAATGCTTTTGAGTTGTGATATTGGAGAAGACTCTTGAGAGTCCCTTGGACCTCAAGGAGTTCAAACCAGTCAATCTTAAGGGAAATCAGTTCTGAATACTCATTGGAAGGACTGATGCTGAAGCTAAAACTTCAATACTTTGGCCACCTGATGCAAAGAACTGACTCATTGGAAAGACCCTGATGCTGGGAAAGATTAAAGGCGGGAGAAGGGGTCGACATGACTGAGCAACTGAACTGAACTGGTTAATAATAAAATCAGTTGAAGTAACCATATTCATCCTATGTCACTTCAGTCATATCTGAGTCTTTACAGCACTATGGACCATAGCCCACCAGGCTCCTCCGTCCATGGGGATTCTCCAGGCAAGAATACTGGAGTGGGTTGCCATGCCATGCTCCAAGGGATCTTCCTAACCTAGGGATCAACCTGCATCTCTTATGTCTCCTGCATTGGCAGGTGGCTTCTTTACCACTAGTTCCACCTGGGAAGCCCCAACAATATAAATATGCACATACATAACATTTAAGAGTCACTGAATAAACATTCTCTTTCTAAAATTGGGATTTTAAAGGAAAATCATATCTACTGTGTATAGATAACACGGTAAAAATAAGTCTAATTGTGCGTAACCTTTCAGTGGCAATCATCCCAAAGGTGTAATCTGGAGTCATTGAAACTATTTCTATAGAGAAAAGGTCTGATGAAAGAGTTTTAGGTTGAACTGAGACAGTTAGACAAAAGAAGCATGGAATAATACATTCCCAGAGGGATATGGAGGAATTAGCAATAAAATTCATGATAATGAAAAAAGGTGGGGGAGGGGATATCAGAAATATCTAGAAAACATAAGGTAGACTTACTCTTTGTTTAGAAGCAAACAGTGAAGGATAGGGAAAGATGACTTCAAGATATCAAGCCGTGAGGATTAGAATAATGTCAGCCTTGGGAAAACCAGAATGCTCAGAGGGCCCTAAACAAGGACTTCGAGTATCCTTGGCTCAGATGCAGCTGCACCAGGAGCAGCTTTGGTGAGGAGTACTCTGTTTCTGAACTTTCTTCGGAAATCTGCAGACCGTGTGGTAACCCCAGGGAAGTTTTTACCTATTGCATTCAGTAGTCCCAACCTGAAGCTCCCAGGCAGTCTTAGAGAGGTTTGAGCCTCAGATTAAGGAAATGTTTCTTAGAATTATGTTCAAGCTTATATCCTGTTACACAATTATTTTGAGTGTGCTAAGATGTGGAAAATTCTGAAAGAGATGGGAATACCAGACCACCTAACCTGCCTCTTGAGAAATCTGTATGCAGGTCAGGAAGCAACAGTTAGGACTGGACATGGAACAACAGACTGGTTCCAAATAGGAAAAGGAGTGCGTCAAGGCTGTATATTGTCACCCTGCTTATTTAACTTATATGCAGAGTACATCATGAGAAAGGCTGGACTGGAAGAAACACAAGCTGGAATCAAGATTGCCGGGAGAAATATCAATAACCTCAGATATGCAGATGACANTCTCACCTTTCTCCCAGCTGTTTACAAACTAGACCTGAGTTGAAGATTCAGATTTTCCCTTTCTGTTTCATTAATATCAGGGACGTTTCCAAAATTCTAACTTCTGGGAAAAATATGTTGATCTTCTTAAAGTGAGTTATAGCAAAATACTAAGTCTAATGGAAAAACTTTCGACATGGACATCAATTATATGAACAAAAAGAGATTTAAAAATATTTAAAATTTGCTTGTTGTACTGCAAGGAGATCCAACCAGTCCATTCTGAAGGAGATCAACCCTGGGATTTCTTTGGAAGAAATGATGCTAAAGCTGAAACCCCAGTACTTTGGCCACCTCATGCGAAGAGTTGACTCATTGGAAAAGATTCTGATGCTGGGAGAGATTGGGGGCAGGAGAAGGGGACTACAGAAGATGAGATGGCTGGATGGCATCACAGACTCGATGGACGTGAGTCTGAGTGAACTCGGAGAGATGGTGATGAACAGGGAGGCCTGGCATGCTGCGATTCATGGGGTCGCAGTCGGACACAACTGAGCGACTGAATTGAACTGAACTGATGACTTCAGAGGAGATGTACCTCTAAAAAAAATCACATAGGTAACATGTATTACACAGTTAGAAGGAATCAAAGACACTAGTTGACTAAGAAAAGGCACTACAATGTAGTTTCAGATGCTGAATCAGGAACTTTTTTTTTCTTGTAATTGTTCTTATGGAGCTAATAATTTTTGTTGTAAACTTAGGGAAAGCATCATATAGCTGTGGATCTCTAACTCCCCTCACAGTACTGTTTTAAGGACAACATGGAAAAAGAATTGAACTTATTTGAAGACGTAAAACCATATACAATCATGATCCTCTCTACAGAGAGAGTATTTATAGCTTTTCTAGTCACTGGATACTGGTGATACATTTAACAAAATTCAGTCGGTGTCCAGTGAGGAAATCATAGCTCAAGCTTGACAGTTTGAAAGAGAGTACTTAAAATGCAGAAGTGGCTGCTAAAATCTTGAATGAATGAAAGGCCAAAATGGTCTATATGCGGCAAACCAGAGATTATGATGTGTTTATCTGATAGACACACTTTAGGGGATCAGAGGTGTGAAAAGAAAAGTTGGTGTTACACATACTGGGATCTGGGACTATGAGATGGCTTCTTGCTTAGAAGGAGGGAGGATTATGAAAAAGGAACTTTTTATTGGAAGTCAGAACACCTGAGGAAATACAGCAGCCACTGCTGGGGATGCTGCCTGAAGCAGAAAAGCTGGAGAGAAATGTCCTGAATTCTTTATCCTTCCGGCCAGTGCCTCCTGCTGGTGGAGCCTACACAGAAGTTTGTTGACAAGGAAAGTGAAAGTGAAAGTCGCTCAATCTTGTCCCACTCTTTACAACCCCATGGGATTCTCTGGGTCAGAATACTGGAGCGGGTAGCCTTTCCTTTCTCCAGGAGATCTTCTCAACCCAGGGATCGAACCCAGGTCTAGGGGATCTTCTCAAGCCAGGGATCGAGCCCAGGTCCCCCACATAGCAGGCATATTCTTTACCAGCTGAGCCACAAAGGAAGCCCAAGAACACTGGAGTGGGTAGCCTATCCTTTCACAGGGGATCTTCCTGACCCAGGAATCGAACTAGGGTCTCCCTCATTGTGGGCACATTCTTTACCAACTGAACTATCAAGGAAGCTCAGACAAGTTAGATCACAGGCATGGGCTCACTACAAAACAGGGCAGACAGAGAAGGCTGAGGATTGCACCTGAGTGCAAATTATCAGCAAAGGTAGAAAAAAAAACAAACAAACCCTGAATTAAATTCTAAACAGAAATTATCTGGTCTAGTTAAGAAACAAAAGCCTAAAATCAGTAAAATTATACTAACTTGCCTTGTTTAAGTAGATTAAGGGCCTTGACCATGACCAAGCCTTGTCAATACAACTTCCACACATAACTGAAACTCTTCTCTTTAGTTTAGGCAATAATTCTCTCTTATCTAGAAGAGTGTAATAATCTCAAACACCTCTAACATATCATTCACACTATTACTATATGAGTGATGATGAGTGATGCATTAATTGAAATCTTTACATTCACTTACCATTATGTTGACTGTAGGATGATGACCAAAACATTGCAAGTTATTTCATAGTATCCACAATTTAACCTTATCTATTGCCATGAGCTGTCTTACAATGAGTGGACTCAAATTTATCAGCTGCCCCAAACTATTTACATTTCCAAAAAATACCATCATATGTCTCATTAATAAGCCTGTTCTTATAGATCCCATATTGGAATATCCCCTATCACCTTGTCTAAACTAGCTGACACATATTCATATTTTAATTCTTAGTTCATATGTTAGATTCTCTATGAAGTATTTCCTGAAACCATCTTGCTAAGCAAACATGATCACCATTGCTCTGTGGCACTACTAACTCCTGTAATTCTGCAATAATAATTGTAATAGTAGTTGTAGGATGTCCCTTCAGATGTTAAAATTGAATTTTTAGTTTGTTCTTTATTTTAGAGAGGCAGAAACTGAACAATTTTTAAAGGAAACCCTTTCAGATGATGGATAAAATCAACTTAGAGATTCTAGAGATCGTTTCCATCAGAAGAGTAATGTAGGATCACAGATTTGACCTCCATAGATGATGAAAAAGTAATCCAGATTTCAAGGAAAGAGGATTGCCAGGGAGATAAGGAGGGCATGACTACTGGGATTTACAGATGTTACAACATTATTAAATTCTGAAACAATACTCTTGGGGTAAGCTGGCATTCTGATACCTTTGAAGTAAAATCCATACATCTGTACTGTAGTCTTGAAAGACCAACCCTGGTCACAGCAGAAGGTTGCAATGAGATGAAAGACTTCTTCACTGAAGAACTATTGAAACATTGGCTAAAAAATGTTAACCAGTGAGAAATGACTATAAAACTGACACAATTATCTTCAGTCCATAAGGAGAGGATGTCAATAGCTATGGTATCAAGAAGCAATGGCAGAAGTGGGCAATTCAGATTCTAACTGACCCTCTGCTTGGTTACAGTTGCTGGAGTGACTCCCTGATTTTTAGGCTCTGTACAGAAGAATTAAAGTGCAAGTGGGTTGCCAAGATATAGTATTACCTACCAATAGGACCATCATAGATTTGAGCAACTAAATAGAAAATTAAATAAATATGTTCATAGTTTTTATGTTGAAGTTACTGCTAAATGTATACCATTAATTATTATTTAATTATGATGCATTGTTTACATGTCTACACCATTTTGTCAATTATAATTTTTTGAGAATAAGATATAGATTAACGTCTCAAATGTCCTCCCATGTTTGGAAACTAATAGAAAAAAGTAAAATTGTTACTTAAAAAGAAACTCTCAATAAGTAAATAAGTCATTTCACTGATCATTTGAAGGCAAATTCAAAGAGGACAATTACACTAAAATTTCCTTTATGTGTGTTGTTAAAAAAAAAGAGAAAAATCAAAACAAAAGAATTATAAGCAGATTCAGCACAAATTATAAGGGGAAAGAGTTGAATTACATAACAGAATGTAGCAAACTATAGTTTTAGCTATTCTTACTCATAACATGCTAAATATAGTTGATAACAATAATCATCTTCTCTGGGTTACAGAGTCAAGGTACATCATTGATTATCTGAGTCATTCATTTTCTAATCAGTTCAGTTGATCAGTTGTGTTCAACTCTTTGCAACCCCATGAACCACAGCACACCAGGCCTCCCTGTCCATCACCAATTCCCGGAGTCCACTCAAACCCATGTCCATTGAGTCGGTGATGTCATCAAACCATCTCATCCTCTGTCATCCCCTTCTCCTCCTGCCCTCAATCTTTCCCAGCATCAGGGACTTTTCTAGTGAGTCAGTTCTTCGCATCAGGTGGCCAAAGTATTGGAGTTTCAGCTTCAACATCAGCCCTTCCAGTGAATACTCAGGATTGATCTCATTTAGGATGGACTGGTTGGATCTCCTTGCAGTTTAAGGGACTCTCAGCAGTCTTCTCCAACACCACAGTTCAAAGCATCAATTCTTCTGCACTCAGTTTTCTTTATACTCCAACTCCTACATCCATACATGACTACTGGAAAAACCACAGCTTTGACTAAACAGACAGACCTCTGTTGACAAAGTAATGTCTCTACTTTTTAATGTTCTCTCTAGGTTGGTCATAACTTTCCTTCCAAGGAGTAAGTGTCTTTTCATTTTATGGCTACAATCACCATCTGTAATGATTTTGGAGGCCAAAAAAATAAAGTCTTCCACTGTTTCCCCATTTATTTGCCATGAAGTGATGGGACCAGATGCCATGATCTTAATTTTCTGAATGTTGAGCTTTAAGCCAACTTTTTCACTCTCTTCTTTCACTTTCAAGAATGAAAACTGACCTTTTCCAGTCCTGTGGCCACTGCTGAGTTTTCCAAATTTGTTGGCATATTGAGCACAACACTTTCACAGCATCATCTTTCAGGATTTGAAATAGCTCAACTGAAATTCCATCATATCCACTAGCTTTGTTCGTAATGATGCTTCCTAAGGCCCACTTGACTTCACATTCCAGGATGCCTGGCTCTAGGTGAATGTGAGTGATCACTCCATCATGATTATCTGGGTTGTGAAGATCTTTTTTGTACAGTTCTTCTGTGTATTCTTGCCACCCCTTCTTAATGTCTTCTGCTACTGTTAGGTCCCTACCATTTCTGTCTTTTATTGAGCCCATCTTTGCATGAAGTATTCCCTTGGTATCTCTAATTTTCTAAGAGATCTCTAGTCTTTTCCATTCTATTGTTTTCCTCTATTTCTTTGCATTGATCGCTGAGGAAGTCTTTCTTATCTCTCCTTGCTATTCTTTGGAACTCTGGAAGAGTTCCTTTTCTCCTTTGCTTTTCACTTTTCTTCTTTTCAAAGCTATTTGTAAGGCCTCCTCAGACAGCCATTTTGCTTTTTTGCATTTCTTTTTTCTAATAACACTTAATAAATATGAGAATACTAAATTTATGCATGGGAAATTTTATAAAGCTATTGTAATCTCTGGGTATCTATGAGCTTGCAACATCCCCTCAATTTTGAATGAATGAATTCAAAGACTAAATAACAGATACCATTAAAGAAGAGATAAAGGATACTGTTAAATTCCTTTAAAATATGATTTTGGTATCTATAGGCTAGACTCCTCATTAAATTTTGTTAGTAACAAATTAATATTTATAAAAAAGGTAAACTATAACAAAAGGCAGAGAGGAACAATTGATGATTAAAGGAAAAAACTTAAAGAAAATCATCTCAAGAACATGACCTGTTCTGAAGCCAGGGAACTGTACATATTTTCAATAGGAAAAAGGTCTGTTAATGAGAGAGTAAGAGATTCGTTAGAAAAATCAATATGGGGACTTTCCTATGGCTCAGATGGTGAAAGATTCTGCCTGCAGTGCAGGAGACCTGGGTTCGATTCCCTGGAAAAGGGAATGGCAACCCACTCCAGAATTCTTGCCTGGAGAATTCCATGGACAGAGGAGCCTGGCAAGCTACAGTCCATGGGGTCACAAATAGTCAATACTGAGTGACTAACACACACACACACACACAGAAAAAGCAACCCAAGGCACTTATGTGAGAAGCTCAAGTCCTTCAGTGTGCTAGAATAGCTTGTCATTAGGCTTTAAATAAAAAAGTATTAGTGCAAATTTGAAAGGAAACTCATCTTTTCCTCTGCATTTCTCTAGGGATTCAAAGAAAATTTATGTCTCTCGTGCTCACTTCTGACTCTAATTTTCTGCTTCTACTTACTTCTTAATTTCTACTAGTTCTATTCTTTTTTAATTTTTCCTTTTGGAGGACACATGCCAATCACTTACAAAAGAGTGAAAATGCAGGAGGCTTTTATTGAAACGGTGGAGTAACAGGCTGAATAAATTGTAGAGAGGTATAAGAAAGGTTTTAAATTAGATCCCAGTAATCCCTGCTAGTAATAGTCAAAGCTTACTGAAACAAAATGAACCAAGAATTCAGTGCCTCAAGTAAAACAGAAGTTCATTTCAATTCCAAATACTAGTACAGAGATGAGTAGAATAGGACTAGTGTTGTAGTTCTATTATGTTCAAAAGATGGCTTTTAGTGGCCATCATTTCCAACCCATGGGAGAGGGAAGGAGAAAGCCCAGGCCAAGCACGTGTCTTTTTTATACAGACAAACCATAAACTGGATACTTCTCATCAAAACTCATAGTTCTCCCATTAGTGTCCATGGCATCTAGCTCCAAGAAAGGCTGGGAAATGTAGCTATTACTCTGGCAGCCAGGTGTCTAACTAAAATTTAGGAGATTCTATAATATTTCCAATAGAAGGGATACATTGGTCTCTCCTATACCCTGTTACATGAAAAATAACTAGCTTCTTGGTATTTTGCTAGGATTCTCCCATCCTGCTATTTCCAAGATCTTCTCACTCTTCCTACTTCCCTGATTAAGTGAATATATGTTCTTACTGTCATGCAAAGCAATTTTCTTCATTTTATCTCATTTCTGTCTTCTAAACAAGACCCTGAAGATTTCTTATCACATAGCAAAAAAGCCAACTTTTATATTTTTCTTAACAAAGAGTATATGCCCAAATGAATTATTTTGTTTCTCACTTTGGAAGCAGAAATTCAGATGGTAAGTTCTACGGAGTAATTTCTTTTTCTCTGCTATCGCAGATAAGGAACCTAATGTGGAAGACTGGATGCAACTATAAGAAATCTGCACGTTAGGCAGTAGATTAAATGGAGTCCTTAAAAATTCCCATCAGTGGAGAGAATTTTCTACTTTAGAAGGAAAAAGAAGCTGGCATCCTATGCAGGTTGATTGTAACAGGAGGGGTAAAACCTGGATCCATTCAGAAACATATGTATGTTCATAGTTCTTTATCATATCAAATATATCTTTACCATTACTTCAAAAATTCTCTTTTTCTAAATCATTTTTAACTAGTTTTTTCCTGGTCTAGAATTATTTCCTTTTGTGCCTCTACTGAAAAATACTTCATGAATATAAGCCCGCAAAATTATTTTATTGATTAAATGAAAACAAGACATTCAGTGCCAGGAAGTTTACAAATTACCAAAGATAGAAAGATATAGTCTCTAACCATGTAAAAGTTACAACCTAGTGGGAAGATAGCTAAAGAGAAACTCATGACACAATATAGAAGATATCTACTTCTGTATCATAGAAGTCAGCATGGATGCTGTAAGCTCACCTTAAAGGACACTTTTGGAAGAATCGGAGTTGCTAAAGGAGCAACTTAGAGGAGTTGCTATCTGTGTTTTGTCTGGGGTATAGAAAAGAAATTTCACCAAAGAGATGCATACCTAGGCTAGAAAGAAGTTAGATATTAGTGACAGCAGGAGATTGTATTGATTTGTATACGGTCAAGGGGACAAATTAAAAGATGTTTGTCCCTTGGAAGAAAAGCTATGACAATCTTAGCATATTCAAAAGAGGAGACATGACTTTGCTGACAAAGGTCCAAATCGTAAAGGCTGTTTTTCCCAGTAGTCCTATACGGATGTCAGAGATGGAGCATAAAGAAGACTGAATGCCAAAGAACTGAGGCTTTTGAACTGTGCTGCTGGAGAAAGCTCTTCAGAGTCCCTTGGACAGTAAGGAGATCAAACCACTCAATCATAAAGGAAATCAACCCTGAATATTCATTGGAAGGACTAATGCTGGGCCTGAAGCTCCGATACTTTGACCACCAGGTAGGAAGAGTCAACTCATTGGAAAAGACCCTGATGCTGGGAAAGAATGAAAGCAGGAGGAAAGCGGGGTGATAGAGGATGAGATGGTTGGATGGCATCATCGACTCAATGGACATGAGTCTGAACAAACCCCAAGAGATAGTGAAGGACAGGAAAGCCTGGTATGCTACGGTTCATGGGGTCACAAATAGTCAGATACAGCTTAGCAAATAAACAACAACAAAGGGGACAATAAAGAACTACAGTGGTGATAGCTTTTAAGTTTTCCAAAATGCCCCAATAGAAAATTATTGATGGATTTTAAACAGTGAGTAAATTCAATAAAATTTTATTTTAGAAAAATCAACTTGAGAGGTATACAATTCAGACAACCTAAAGGCACAGTGACAAATTAAAGCACTATCATGTAGTGGGCTTGTGGCTGGCTCCCCAATCCATATGAAGTACCCATGGAGATTGGCTGCTACTGCTAAGTCACCTCAGTCATGTCCAACTCTGTCCGACCCCACAGATGACAGCCCACCAGGCGCCCCCATCCCTGGGATTCTCCAGGCAAGAACACTGGAGTGGGTTGCCATTTCCTTCTCCAATGCATGAAAGTGAAAAGTGAAAGGGAAGTCGCTCAGTCATGTCCAACTCTTAGCGACCCCATGGACTGTAGTCCACCAGGCTCCTCAACCCATGGGATTTGCCAAGCAAGAGTACTGGAGTGGCTAACACTCTCAATCCATCACTAGATACAACCACCATTAAAATTCTAATGTGTGTGTATATTTTCATATCATTAACATACATACTTTTATAATATGTAATTTGACTATCAGTTCAGTTCAGTCCCTCAGTCATGTCTGACTCTTGTCACCCCATGAGTCAGAGCACACCAGGCCTCCCTGTCCATCACCAACTCCCGGAGTTCACTAAAACTCATGTTCATCAAATTGGTGATGCCATCCAGCCATCTCATCCTGTCATCCCCTTCTCCTCCTGCCCCGAATCCCTCCCAGCATCAGGGTCTTTTCCAATGTGTTAACTCTTCGCATGAGGTGGCCAAAGTATTAGAGTTTCAGCTTTAGCATCAGTTATTCCAATGAACACCCAGGACTGATCTCCTTTAGGATGGACTGGTTGGATCTCCTTGCAGTCCACGGGACTCTCAAGAGTCTTCTCCAACACCACAGTTCAAAAGCATCAATTCTTCGACACTCAGCTTTCTTCACAGTCCAACTCTCAAATCCATACATGACCACTGGAAAAACCATAGCCTTGACTAGATGGGCTTCCCTGGTGGCTCAGAGGTTAAAGCGTCTGCCTGTCATGCAGGAGACCTGGGTTCGATCCCTGGGTCGGGAAGATCCCCTGGAGAAGGAAATGGCAACCCACTCCAGTATTCTTGCCTGGAGAATCCCATAGATGGAGGAGCCTGGTGGGCTACAGCCCACAGGGTCGCAAAGAGTCGGACACGACTGAGCGACTTCACTTTCACTTCACTGACTAGATTGACCTTCGTTGGCAAAGTAATGTCTCTGCTTTTAAATATGCTGTCTAGGTTGGTCATAACTTTCCTTCCAAGGAGTGTCTTTTAATTTGGCTTTTTTTGTCTTTTAATGGCTGCAGTCACCATCAGCAGTGATTTTGGAGCCCCTAAAAATAAAGTCAACCACTGTTTCCGATGTTTCCCCATCTACTTCCTGTGAAGTGATGGGACCAGATGTCATGGTCTTAGTTTTCTGAATGTTGAGCTTTAAGCCAACCTTTTTAGTCTCCTCTTTCACTTTCATCAAGAGGCTCTTTATCTCCTCTTCACTTTCTGCCTATTAGTTTAGTTCAGTTCAGTTCAGTCGCTCAGTCGTGTCCGACTCTTTGCGACCCCATGAATTGCAGCACGCCAGGCCTCCCTGTTCATTACCATCTCTCGGAGTTCACTCAGACTCACATCCATCGAGTCCGTGATGCCATCCAGCCATCTCATCCTTGGTCGTCCCCTTCTCCTCCTGCCCCCAATCCCTCCCAGCATCACAGTCTTTTCCAATGCCTATACTGGCATATAATTTTTAAATATAAATAAATAACAAAACTCAACTCTGAGAGTCACACAGCAGTCAATATAAAAATTTTTAGAATTGCATCAAGTTTAAAATCTCTACACAGAACCTCCCTATGGCTCTCCATCACTGAATAGAAACTTGTCTGCCATTTCAACATTTATTTTCACTTTCCACTCACTACTTGCATCAAGTCACTCTGGTGCCCATGACAGAGTAAACATTGTTTTTCTCGTGATTAACTATCCACTACCTAAAACATCACCCAATGAGCACTCAACAAACATTTGTTGAATAAATTCTGAAAGTGTATATGCAGTACAAAGCAGCTATCTAAATAAAAATAGTGTTTTTCTGATGTCACATTTACTGGGGAAAGTTGGATCAAAAGTCCATAGACTGTTCACACTGAAGTAAGTTTTCTCTCACACTCAGGGCTACCAGCTTTCTCTGAACATCCGAGAGGGGCATATTGATATCATCCCATCTTAAAGAAACACTGAAAGTATTAGTCGCTCAGTCATGCCTGACTCTTTGCAACCCAAAGGACTGTAGTCTGCCAGGCTCCTCTGTCCATGGAATTCTCCAGACAAGAATACCAGAGTAGGTAACCATTCCTTTCTTCAGGGAATCTTCCAGACTCAAGGATTGAATCTGGATCTTCTGCATTGCAGGCAGATTCTTTACCATCTGAGTAACCAGGGAAGCCCATCTTAACATTGTTTTAAAGTGTCAAGATAAGAAACCAAGAAATATTCAGGACAGGAATTGACAAGTCTGGAAAGACATAAACATTTATTGCTTAAAAAGAAACAACTTATCAGGTTTTTTTTTTTTTTTTTTTGCTACATTTACAAGGATTCCTTTTCAGTGAAATAGAGAAAGGGGATACTATACATTATTGTCCTTAAACATCCCTGTCATTTGAAATATCAAATTTTCTTGCTAGCTTCTAAGAATAAATGCTATATAAGTCATATTCCCAAGGAAGTATAATCAATTGGTCAGATTAAGCTTATTTGCAAAGTTATCAAAGTATGTAATTCATGTGGTAAAGGCCAAAGTTGTGACTCAGACAGTAACTGATAGAGCATGTCATGTGTTTGGACTTCTTTATTAGGTCTGATTAATGGAAGATGGAAGGGATGAGAGGGAAGGGAAATAATATTAAAGGTATAGAAGCCAGCATGCATTAAAACAGTTTACCTGTAAAAGAAATTGGCCAGCCTGGCTTAAAATTTGAAAATGTTGAATTAGTTAAAAAAAAAAGAAAAGAAATTGAAATTGTTCAATTCTGACCCTGCTCAAGGTCAGAATATGAAGGGTCTTAAATCAGTTCAGGATAGATGAAATAAATATTTCTGAATGACTGACTTATCCAGATTGAAAGCTGCAAGGATTTCTGTCAGTGCCCCTCCCACTTGTTTTAGCATTTGTATTAAATGCTACCTTGTTCCATCGCTAAGTTGTGTCTGACTCTTTGAGACCCTCATGGACTGCAGCACACTAGGCTTCCCTGTCCTTCATTATTTCCTGGAGTTTGCCCAAATTCATGTATGAGTCAATGATGCCATCCAACCATCTCATCCTCTGTCACCTCCTTCTCCTCTTGCCCTCAGCTTTCTTCACAGTCCAACTCTCACATCTATACATGACCACTGGAAAAACCATAGCCTTGACTAGACGAGCCTTTGTTGGCAAAGTAATGTCTCTGTTTTTCAATATGCTATCTAGCTCATCACAGAGCACTGAGCTGAGTGAGCTTCCTGTGTTATACAGCAGCTTCCCACTAGATATCTCTTTTATACATGGGAGTATATATACATCTATGTGACAGTCTCAATTCGCCCTACCCTCTTCTTCCCCCAATGTCTCCACAAGTCCATTTTCTATGTCTGTTCCTCTATTCCTGTCCTGCAAATAGGTTCATAAGTACAAGTTTGTAGATTCCATATATATCTGTTAATATATGATATATTTTTTTCTCTTTCTGACTTACTTCAGTCTGTATGACAGACTCTAGGTTCATCCACCTCACTGCTGCTGCTGCTAAGTTGCTTCAGTCGTGTCCGACTCTGTGCAACCCCATAGATGGCAGCCCACCAGGCTCCCCCGTCCCTGGGACTCTCCAGGCAAGAACACTGGAGTGGGTTGCCATTTCCTTCTCCAATGCATGAAAGTGAAAAGTGAAAGTGAAGTCGCTCAGTCGTGTCTAACTCAGCGACCCCATGGACTGCAGCCTACCAGGCTCCTCCGTCCATGGGAGTTTCCAGGCAAGAGTACTGGAATGGGATGCCATTGCCTTCTCCATCCACCTCACTACTTACTCAATTTCAGCCTCTCCTTCTTCTCTCTTTCTTTCTTCCTACCCGCTCCCCCATCTCTCTCTCTCTTCTTCCCTCCCTCTTTCTTTCTCTTTCTTTCCTTCAAATAAGAGAAGTATAACTTTGCAACCACCTTGCTTTCCACAGGGCCCTGAGAATTTGTTGAGGCACTTAGATTATTTTTCACACATATTCAAACTCAATTTGATTGTAGTTGAACACTGAAATCCCTGTATTTAAAAATTATTTTGGCCTTTAAAGCTTTATTTTTTTGCATCCACAATCAAATAAATCTCTGTAACGTTTATAACAATGAACATTTCCCCTGAGTAACATGTTTAATCATCCCAGGTAGTCTTAGTACTTCAGTCAATTTTCTCTCATAATCATCAGCTATTTTTATGTAAATTTAAAATCTTTAGCTTTACTTTTGATTTCATATACTCCTATTTTTCACATTTTCATTACGCTTGTAGGATTTTTATAGATAATATCCACAAGCAGAAAACAGCTCAGTAGAAGCAACACCATGCAGTATGTCTCTCTCTGACCTTTCCATTGAAGCCCTTGAGTCTCTGAGATTAGTACTTCAGTCACAGTGTGTTTACAATTTCATATTTGGTCATGGATGTTTATATCATACTAGATTAATCTACAGAGGTTAGGACCTGCACTGGTTAAAATCCTTGAACAAATGACAGAAAAAAAATATTTTTCTACAAATACATATCAAACTAAACAAATTTGAAATAAAATCCTGAAATATTCAGCATGGCAAGTGAACTCTTTGAAGCGCACAAGATATCACAGAGACACTGCCTTAGCCTATTTCAGCCACAAGAATGTGATGTTCAAGTAATATGCTGTTTATACTCTCTGAGAAGCTATTTATATGTAAAATTAAACCATAGACAATCTTATTAGGTGGCATATACATAACACCATACGCATACTACAGTGGCTACATTCTGAAAATACCAAACATCAGCAAGGATGTAGAGCAAGAGGAATTCACAGACAGTGCTGCTGCTGCTGCTGCTGCTAAGTCGCTTCAGTCATGTCCGACTCTGTACAACCCCACAGACAGCAGCCCACCAGGCTCCTCCGTCCCTGGGATCCTGCAGACAGTGCTGGTAGGAGTGAATATTTGTACAATTTGGAAAACTGACATTACCTTCTAACATTGAACAAATGCATAATTTAAGGCCAAAAATTTCACATAGATATGTGGAAATTCATATGCTGTGAAACAAAAGACATGNTCCTCCGTCCCTGGGATCCTGCAGACAGTGCTGGTAGGAGTGAATATTTGTACAATTTGGAAAACTGACATTACCTTCTAACATTGAACAAATGCATAATTTAAGGCCAAAAATTTCACATAGATATGTGGAAATTCATATGCTGTGAAACAAAAGACATGTACCATAATGTTTATAGAAACATCCACAAGAGACAAAAACTGGAAACACCCACACATTTGCTAACAGCAAAATGGATAAATTAATTGTAGTGTATTGACACAGTGGAATACTCCAAAACAGAAAATGATCAAAGTATTACAACATAAAGCAATGTGGATCAATCTCCCAAATGTCTTGTTGAACATAAGAAAAGAAAATGAAAAAAACATATACAAAGAATATGTACCATATGATTCCATTAATATAAAATTCTAAGAAAAAAAATAAAGCATAACATTAAGTCAGGGCTTTGATCCTTGGATTGGAGATGGGAATGGGGATTTAAAGAGCATGAGGGTGACACCTGGGGTGTAGGAAATATTCTCTTTTTGTGTTAGATGGTAATTTCTAAGGCAGATTTAGTTTGTGATAATTCATCAAGCTATGCAAAAAAGCAAAATGGCTGTCTGGGGAGGCCTTACAAATAGCTGTGAAAAGAAGAGAGGCGAAAAGCAAAGGAGAAAAGGAAAGATATAAGCACCTGAATGCAGAGTTCCAAAGAATAGCAAGAAGAGATAAGAAAGCCTTCTTCAGTGATCAATGCAAAGAAATAGAGGAAAAGAACAGAATGGGAAAGACTAGAGATCTCTTCAAGAAAATTAGAGATACCAAGGGAACATTTCATGCAAGGATGGGCTCGATAAAGGACAGAAATGGTATGGACCTAACAGAAGCAGAAGATATTAAGAAGAGGTGGCAAGAATACACAGAAGAACTGTACAAAAAAGATCTTCACGACCCAGATAATCATGATGATGTGATCACTAATCTAGAGCCAGACATCTTGGAATGTGAAGTCAAGTGGGCCTTAGAAAGCATCACTACGAACAAAGCTAGTGGAGGTGATGGAATTCCAGTTGAGCTGTTTCAAATCCTGAAAGATGATGCTGTGAAAGTGCTGCACTCAATCTGCCAGCAAATTTGGAAAACTCAGCAGTGGCCACAGGACTGGAAAAGGTCAGTTTTCATTCCAATCCCAAAGAAAGGCAATGCCAAAGAATGCTCCAACTACCACACAATTGCACTCATCTCACATGCTAGTAAAGTAATGCTCAAAATCCTCAAAGCCAGGCTTCAGCAATACGTGAACTGTGAACTCCCTGATGTTCAAGCTGGCTTTAGAAAAGGCAGAGGAACCAGAGATCAAATTGCCAACATCTGCTGGATCATGGAAAAAGCAAGAGAGTTCCAGAAAAACATCTACTTCTGCTTTATTGACTATGCCAAAGCCTTTGACTGTGTGGATCACAATAAACTGTGGAAAATTCTGAAAGAGATGGGAATGCTGCAATTCATGGGGCTGCAAAGGTCAGACACGACTGAGCTACTGAACTGAACTGAACTGAAACATCTGTTGGAAGAGTAAACTAAGTTAATGACTTAGAATTGGAACCTGAATGGCTTAAGCTCCATGCCCCTGATGTTCCTATGCTTTCAGAATGCCAGTTCTCCCTGAGATGCTTCTCTGAAGATAAGTCACAAAACTTGCATTGTCAGGATGATGCCTCAAAACTATGTACCAGCCAGCAGCACCCAGTAGTTGGAGCAAATGTGAGTGCATCAAGGCAGATTTATTGCCTTTTACTTGGGTTCTGACTGAGACCAAGAACCTTTGAGAAATTGTGTCCCTCACATGTCCCAGAGTTGGATGTCTTGACTTATCTGTCTCCCATAATCAGCAAAGGACACTGAAAACCCGGGACTGAAGCTGGCTGGCTGTCTGCCCTAAATCTATTTGCATTTGCTCTTCCAAAGGAGTAGCATTCTCTGTGCCTCTTCTCATAAAGACTCTGTCCCCTCCTCTTGAGTTTTCCAATTTGTAATCCTAGGATGGGCATGGAATATCACTCAGTTACAGCCAATTCTTGCTTTCAGAATAAATCAGCAGCTGGAAACTGACCATAAAAATCAATTTTTTTTTTCAGGAACGGGAATGGGCAGAAAGAGGGCAGGATCTTAGGAGAAACTATGTAAGAAAAACGTACATTTGATTTCAGAAGCTCTGTTCTGAACTCTCACTCCATTCCACTATTCAGAGCTTGTGGTCTGAGCATGCGTGCATCCTAAGTTGCTTCAGTCGCGTCCAACTCTGTGTGACACTATGGGTTGCAACCTGACAGTCCCCTCTGTCTGTGGGATTCTTCAGGCAAGAATACTGGAATGGGTTGCCATGCCCTCCTCCAGGGGTTCTTCCTGACCCAGGGATGGAATTCGATCTCTTATGTCTCCTGCACTGGCAGACAGGTTCTTTATCACTAGCGCCACCGGGTCTGAGCAGGTCATTTAAACTCTCAGAGCCTCATAGGTGCCATCTGCATAATGGGGATGTGATACTCTTCTCCCAGAGATCTTGTGAGATAAAGGAGATAGTGCTTATGAAAATGCCTTGTAAGCTGTTAGGTTGAGAGTAAATAAAGGGGCTTATTATCCTTAGAGAGCTAGAGATTTGGAAATACTATATGTCCTGTGCCTTCTTTTCACCAATTAACCATTTCTATTCATGTATCTGATGAAATTGGCTTAAGATAAACGTCATTGTATTCTGATATCTGAAAGGTTGTATGGGAGATAAAGATTAAGTTGGTTCTGTTAACTTCAGAAATCAGACCCATGGCCAATGAGAAGAAACTAGAAATGATGGTTTCTACTTAGAAAAAAAAAAAAGGGTAATTTCAAGAATGCCAAATGATTGGCAGTCTTAACATCTGAAAGTACTGCCCTGGGAGGTGACAGTCCCCCTCACTGGGAGCTCAGGCCGTGGGTCAGAACTACTGGTGAGGATGTCATAGAATTCATGCTTCTCCTACAGACACTGACTCCAGTCTACTTAAATCCATCTTCATCTGCAGTTCTGATTCCACAATCCTAAACATGACCAACACACAAACAATGGGCACCCTGCTCCTTTTTGAAAGGTTGACCTTTATTCCAGTCCTACAGATTGACTTGCCAGATACAGGTTATAAAATAAGATAAATCTGGTATGACTAAAGAAACAAGAACAAGAAATGAACAAAAATATTTGGGTGTACTTGCAAGAGAATCAACCAGACCTTGAAGAAACCCAGAATATGTACTATTTTTTTTTAATGACTCAACAGAAAGATTAAACCAAAGAATTGATGTGGTAAAAAAAATAACACAAAATGTAAGCATGGAGATAAGTAAATGTAAATTATAGAGGAAATGTGAAGAGACATAGCCAAGAGATATATTTTATTTCATTTTTAAATAATTTTTTCATTATTTTTCCCTTTTTACTGAGATATAATTGACATATAACTGTGTAAGTTTTAAATGTACACTATAACTTCAAATATGTATATGTTGCAAAATGATTAACACTTTAACATCCACCACTTCACACAGTTATAAATCTTTTTTTCCTGTGATGGAAACTTTTAAGATCTTACTCTTTAAGCAGGTTTTGAATGTACAATACAGAATTGTTAACTATATTCATCGCACTGTACATTACATACCCAGAACTTATTTTTGGTAGGAATTTAAATTGGTACAGATGCTGTAGAAAGCAGTATGGAAGTTCCTCGAAATTTTAAAAATAGAACTACCATATGATCCAGCAATTCACTTCTGGGTATATATCCAAGGAAAATGAAAACAGGGTCTTGAAGAGATCACTGCATCTCTGTTCACTGCAGCCGTGTTTACAATAGCCCAGACTTGGAAACAACCTTGTGTCCATCAAGAGATGCATGGATAAAGAAAAGCATATATATGTATATACATATATGTATTATTAAATTCAACCATAAACAGAAGGAACTCTTCAATATGCAACAACATGGATGAAACTTGAGAGCCTTATGCTAAGTAAAACAAGTCAGAAGAGGACAAACAGTGTATTTCACCACTTATATGTAGAATCTAAAAGTAAAAATTCATAGAAACAGAGAACCAGAGGTAGGAACTGGAAGAGTTAAGGAAAGTGGCTAAAGGTGATCAAAAAATGGAAATGTCCAGCTATAAGAAAATATTTTAATATATGCTTATTGAAGTGTCAGACCGCGCAGAAGTGTGCAGGCTATGACAGATTGCACAGAAGCGCAGCTGAGAGGAGCTACCCCTTGCCCAAGGTTGGGGCGGCGACCGAGAGAGCTAGGCTGCGTCGGCACAGGAGCAGCCGAGAGGAGCTACCCAACGTCCGAGGCCAGGGGCAGTGGCCGAGAGTAGCTACTCAACTCCCGCGGTCAGGGCGGTAGCCGAGAGGAGCTACCACATGCCCGAAGTCAAGGGCAGAGACCGAGAGGGACAACCCCATGTCCAAGGAGCAGCAGCTGCGCAGGCACAGGAGGGCCAAAGGGAGCTACTCCACATTCGTCAGGAGGGGCGGCGGTGAGGAGATACCCCTCATCCAAGGTAAGGAGCAGCGGCTGCGCTTTGCTGGAGCAGCCATGAAGAGATACCCCAAACCCAAGGTGAGAGAAACCCAAGTAAGACGGTAGGTGTTGCAAGAGGGCATCAGAGGGCAGACACACTGAACCATACTCACAGAAAACTAGTCAATCTAACGATACTAGGACCACAGCCTTGTCTAATTCAATGAAACCAAGCCATGCCTGCGGGGTAACCCAAGACGAGTGGGTCATGGTGGAGAGGTCTGACAGAATGTGGTCCACTGGAGAAGGGAATGGCAAACCACCTCAGTATTCTTGCCTTGAGAACCCCATGAACAGTATGAAAAGGCAAAATGATAGGATACTGAAAGAGGAACTCCCCAGGTCAGTAGGTACCCAATATGCTACTGGAGATCAGTGGAGAAATAACTTCAGAAAGAATGAAGGGATGAAGCCAAAGTAAAAACAGTACCCAGTTGTGGATGTGACTGGTGATAGAAGCAAGGTCCGATGCTATAAAAAGCAATATTGCATGGGAACCTGGAACGTCAGGTCCATGAATTAAGGCAAATTGGAAGTGGTCAAACAGGAGATGGCAAGAGTGAACATTGACATTCTAGGAATCAGCAAACTAAAATGGACTGGAATAGGTGAATTTAACTCAGATGACCATTATATCTACTACTGTGGGCAGGAATCCCTTAGAAGAAATGGAGTAGCCATCATGGTCAACAAAAGAGTCTGAAATGCAGTACTTGGATGCAATCTCAAAAACGACAGAATGATCTTTGTTCATTTCCAAGGCAAACCATTCAATATCACGGTAATCCAAGTCTATGCCCCAACCAATAATGCTGAAGAAGCAGAAGTTGAAGGGTTCTATTAAGTCCTACAAGACCATTTAGGACTAACACCCCCAAAAGATGTCTTTTTCATTATAGGGAACTGGAATGCAAAAGTAGGAAGTCAGGAAACACCTGGAGTAACAGGCAAATTTGGTCTTGGAGTACAGAATGAAGCAGGGCAAAGGCTAACAGAGTTTTGCTAAGAGAGTGCACTGGTCATAGCAAACAGCCTCTTCCAACAACACAAGAGAACTGAACTGAACTGATGTACACACTTAATTTGTTTTTAAGTAGATGTTTTCAATATGTACCTAATAGTCTGATAAAAAGCATATTAAACGTTCATTCATGAATAATATTTAGACAATATTATGATTTGTATGCTAGTGAAAAATTTCTGTGGCTAGTAGATCACCATCTGTGTACACTTGAGGAAAATTTTTATCATCATTTAAAAATATTTGGTGTGCAAAACTCAAACATATTCAACATTCACATGAGCAGGAAATCTCAACTAAGAGAGCTCAATATGCACTTATAAACCAATAACAATAGAAGGTATGGATTTATACAACAGTCATGATCTTAAAATAGAAAATAAAAAGATAATTCTATCTGAATTTTTGTCAATGCTTAGAAAGGTTTTATCAGACAGAGAAAAAGCTTGCAGTCTTTTGTTATTACTTGCTTATACAAAAAATAAGAGACCCTGTCATTGTCAGTGACCATAAGAAAGGGAAGTGAAGTGAAGTCACTCAGTCATGTCCGACTCTTTGCAACCCCATGGACTGTAGCCCCCTCAGGCTCCTCCATCCATGGGGTTCTCCAGGCAAGAATACTGGAGCAGGTTGCCATTTCCTTCTGCAGGGGATCTTCCCAACCCAGGGAAGGTAATAATAAAAAATGATCAGTAGTAGTAACATGTTTTATCATTCCAAATATCTTATTCACTTGTTTATCCCAGAAGCACTGCAGCCATGCTACAATCCCTTGATTGTTTAGGATTTGTAAGCTGGAAACCTGCTTTGAATTTTAGCCATCACCTGATAGTGGAAGCAGTTCAAAGAACACTCTCAAAGTATTTCTCCTTGGAGTAGGTGAAGGTTGTATAACTCAAAAGCGTTTGCCAAAGGATCATTTCAGGGTTAATAAAAGTAAGTAGCATGTTTATAGGTCTATTATAAAGAATAAAATTCAGGAACACCAAATGGAAGAGATCCATGGGGTGAGACATTGGGGGCTGGGAGACACAGCACTCCCAAGCCCTATCTGGAAGTGCCACTCTCCAAGCATCTCAATGTGCTCACCAACATGAAATTCGATGTAATTCTATTTTAACACTGAGGAGAAAAAACAAAAGCAAAACAAAATAAAACCTTTATAACCTTATATAACAAAAGTAATGTTTGCAGGTGGAAGCTCAATATTCTAATTGGAAAAAATCAGAATTATTTTAAAAATGAAATACTTCAATATAACATATTTTCTAGAATTTGTTAATTTCTTTATAACTATGTAACATAAGGAAATTGTGTATATATATATATATATAGCTGACTCTTGAACAACACTGGTATGGATTGCACGGGTCCACTTATACATGGATTTTTTTCAATAAATATGTACTACGGTACTACATGACCTTCAGTTGGTTGAATCCACTGTTGTAGAACCACAAATTTGGAGGGCCAACTGTAAAGTTATATGTATATTTTCAGCTTCTCAGTTGTCAATATCCTTGATCCCTGGGTTGTACAAGGGTCAATAGTGGGGTTTTTAATTTTTCTTTTGTCAAGCTCAATGCAAAACTGGCAGATCTCTTCCAGTTTATTATATTACTACTATCATTTTTATAAAGCATGTCTGTTCAGTTCAGTTCAGTCCCTCAGTCATGTCCGACTCTTTGCAACACCATGAACTGCAGCATGCCAGGCCTCCCTGTCCATCACCAACTCCCAGAGTTCACCCAAACTCATGTCCATTGAGTCGGTGATGCCATCCAACCATCTCATCCTCTGTTGTCCCCTTCTCTTCCTGTCCTCAATCTTTCCCAGCATTAGGGTCTTTTCAAATGAGTCAGCTCTTCGCATCAGGTGGCCAAAGTATTGGAGTCTCAGCTTCAACATCAGTCCTTCCAGTGAATACCCAGGACCAATCTCCCTTAGGATTGACTCGTTGGATCTCCTTTCAGTTCAAGGGACTCTTAAGAGCCTTCTTCAACACCACAGTTCAAAAGCATAAATTCTTCTGCACTCAGCTTTCTTTTTAGTCCAACTCTCACATCCATACATGACTACTGGGAAAATCACAGACTTGACTAGACAGACTTTTGTTGACGAAGTAATGTCTCTGCTTTTTAATATGCTGTCTAGGTTGGTCATAAAGCATGTCAGAATGTGAAAATTTTACAAAGCACTATTGTAGAGAATTTAGGTATAATTCCCTTTGTGTGTGAATGTTAAGTCTCTGAGTAGTGTCCTACTCTTTGCAACCCCATGGACTGTAGCCTGCCAAGCTCCTCTGTCCATGGGATTCTCCAGGCAAGAATACTGGAGTGGGTTGCCATGACTTCCTGCAGGGAATCTTCCCAACCCAGGGATCAAACCCACATCTCATGCGGCTCCTGCAATACAGGCGGATTCTTCATCACTGAGCCACCTGGGAAGCCCATAATTCCCTTCACACATCTGTAAACATTTCAAACCCTTGACAGATTTTGCATGAGTCTTTCTTGCTAGATCATTTTGAATTTTGTTATCTCCATAATTTTCCTAAATTCTCCATCTCAAAATTATCTTTATTCAAAACTCTAGGAGGGAGGAGTTTTGTATTGTTTTTCCACTACTTTATCCCATTTCCTATAATATGTCATTAAAATATGAGTCAGTTGAATACACTGTCAAATAAAGGCTTCCCTGGTGGCTCAGCCATAAAGAACTTGCCTGCCAAGTTCTCCTATGCAGGAGACCCAGGTTTTATTTCTGGGTGGAGAAGATCCCCTGGAAGAGGACATGGTAACCCACTCCAGTATACTTGCCTGGGGAATTCCATGCACAGAGGAGCCTGGTGGGCTACATTTCATGGAGTCACAAAGAGTTGGACACAAATGAAGAGACTGAGCTAACACACATGCACACTGTCTAATGAATGTAAAAATAATGTGTTTTATTTGACTATATTTTTCTCAAGCTACTAGTTTTAGAAACATTTCAGAGAAAAAACNACAGAGGAGCCTGGTGGGCTACATTTCATGGAGTCACAAAGAGTTGGACACAAATGAAGAGACTGAGCTAACACACATGCACACTGTCTAATGAATGTAAAAATAATGTGTTTTATTTGACTATATTTTTCTCAAGCTACTAGTTTTAGAAACATTTCAGAGAAAAAACAAATATTAGACACTCCCTCCATGTCAACTATAGATAAGAATCAGGCTTGCTATTTTAATATTTTTGATAGTTAAATGAAGATATATTTTCATTCCTAAGTAAACCAAACTGAGCCTTGACAGGTTTCCATGAACCTTACCAATGTTCTGTTTCCTTGTTTTGTCCCTCATACTTTCAACAGTGACATTATTTTGCACTTGCTTCCCTTTCTAGTAATTTTTTAACAAGACTTCTTTTCTAAGTCCTTTCAAATCCAAGAGTTAATTGAATCCTGAAGACTACAGCATTGTTATAAGGGTTTAAAATTAAATGAACTTTATTCATCATGCTTATGTTTACAGATACAAACTGGAAAAATGCATGAATGCAGGTGAGCAATCTAAATACACAAAAAGTAGATTATTTTCTTTCTCTAGTTGTTTCAGCACACAAAATATCTGCTAGTATCAAGATTTATACCGTTTTCAGAAAGCTGATAGAATTAGTCATTGCTTTTCAGAAGTAATTATCAAGGACAGCTAAAATCCAGTCTCTTGCATCTTCGATCATGCCCAAAGCCTAAATCTCATGAAAGCTCTTTAAGTCAGAATGGGAAGCTTATGAGAATTTTCCTAACCAAAAGAAAAAAGTCTTAGCCTGAGGAAGATAAACAAAATGATTTTTTGCAGGCAGTCTGAAAAATATGCTTCATGCAATTATGATATGTGCAGATATTTTAAAGATTCCAATTTACAGTCTTCAAACTTAACTTTAGAAAGTTTTTTTAATTTATTATCAGTTTAAACTAAATTAATTTGGACTACTAGTCTTAAAAATAGACATTTTCTTGTCCTTTATATACATCCAGCCTATTCTACCCTCAGTGACCTCAGATAAAAGATTCTTTCCATTAAATGAAACTTGGTTTTAAAAAAAGCTACTTTAAAAACTAAGTTAGATGAATAATAGTAAACTTCATCCTATCATTTTTACTATTGAAACTTACAGCTACAGAGGGTTGCTCCAGACTATTCTGCTTTTAGAACGTTTAATCAAGTTTGGAGGCCTGTGTGGAAGTTGACATCATAGAATGGTGTAATGAATCCCCTTCCTGATGGGTGGTTGCACATGAAACATCTTTGGAAAAGTAAATTTTGTTTTATTCCTAAGTGAAGAGTGTCTGATTTGCTTAGAAGAAACCATGAATCGTGAACTCACTAGTAAAAGATACAGGTTTTTATTTTATGTGATGAATGCTGTACTGTTGTAATCTCTGCATTAGTAAACATTTTTTAATTGACAGTCATCTGGATACGGGGGTGGGAGGGAAGGTTGGGACAAATTGAGAGAGTATCACTGACATATATACACTACCATGTGTAAAATAGATGGTTAGTGGGGAGCTGCTATACAGTACAAGGAGCCCAACTCAGTGCTGTGATGACCTATGGGGTGGGATGGAGGAGGCAGGAGGGAGGCTGAAGAGGAAGGGTTTACATGTGTATATATAACTGATTTACTTTGTTGTGCAGCAGAAACTAACACAACATTGTAAATCAATGATACTCCAATTAAAAGGGTTAACTTTAAAATATTAAACAACTTTTAAAAAGCACATTGAAGGTTGCGTCCTTTTAGCTTTCTTGCTCAGCGTCCATCTCTTCCTAGTTCTGTTTATGGTCCAAATTTTCAAATGATATACTTAGAGTGGACCATATCAAATAGATTCCTCATATCATTCCAAGTCATTTTGATACAAACTTTCTTCTATAAAAAGATTATTTTAACTTTTGGGAAGAGGTTTTAGTGAGATATTTATACATAATCCATATTTTATATAATGATATCATAAGTGTAAAAATGGATCATATCACCCAGTTTTTCAATCATCTGGCAATGCATAAAGAATAAGAAAATAGCAAGGACCCATTTTTGTTTAAAAGAGATTCACTACAAATTTCTCACTGTCAGAAAATACTTTACAACTTGCTAACTCAAATCCATCATGCTTAATATTAAGCTTAGTTTCTTTTGTTCTATCTTCAATATAATAAAAATATTGATTACCATACTTCAAAAACCCCTTCATATATTCAAAGATTTATTAAATCATTCCTTCTTCAAAAGTTAAATTTCTAGTTTTTTTATTGTTCTATACTTTATTCAACTCTTATTCAACTTGTATTCAATCTGTCTCTTATACACATCTAAGACTCTTGAAAATCCCTTGGAATAGTATTTTACTGCATTGTATTTTAATTAATAAAAAATGCTGATGGCATTTCCTTTCAGCAGATATGTCTTTTACTCCTTGCCAAATTTTCTAAACACAGTTGAATTTTTCAATTTTTCCTTACTGTGCTTTAACTGTAGCTAATCTTACAGCTAGTGAACAGCAATAAAATTGTCTTAAGTAAAGGAATATATATTCTCAAAACTATTTTTGATAACTTTTCCTCTCTTGGGTAATATTCTTTTTTTAAATCTTAAAATATATTTATTCACAGGTAATTTTTAGGCAAGGATACTTTGTATACACCCTCCCAGTTCACCAAAGTAGAATATTTTAACACTTTCTAAAATTTTGTACCTTTAGATTTGAAATTTTCTGACAGTAGGGCATTGTTATTATTTTTATTTCAGGATATTTCTCCTGTAATTTAAGTCACCTGGTTGATAGAGCTTAAAAAAGCATTTTCTTCCTAAATACAGAAGCTTCAAACAGAGGTACATATTGGGGTGGCCAAATTCTGTTGGGTTGGCCAACAGATACTACAGAAAAACCTGAACAAATTTTTGGCCTACTCAATAGAACACCATGCTTTTAAACTACTTTTCATCCATAAGAAAAGAAAGAAAGCGAAGTTGCTCAGTCATGTCTGACTCTGCCACCCCATGGACTGTAGCTTACTATGCTCTGTCCATGGGATTTTCCAGGCAAGAGTACTGGAGTGGGTTGCCATTTCCTTCTCCAGGGGATCGTCCCAACCCAGGGATCGAACCCAGGTCTCCCACATTGTAGGCAGACACTTTACCATCTAAAACACCAGGGAAATCCTTTTTTCATCCATGGTGTGCAGTTATATCAAATATAACATTTAAAGTAGTTATTCAATTACCACATAATTAAGAACAACACTTAAAATCCATTAGAACAAATGTTTGATTATTGTTTGCTAGAGCTAAAGATTATATATGAATATATGAACACACATATGTGTGTGTATGTGTATATATATATATATATATATATAGAGAGAGAGAGAGAGAGAGAGACTATTAGTTTCTCATATTCAATGTCCTCTTCTTCCTCAGTTAACAGACCCAAAGGTATTTCAGTATTGCGATATACTCAATTTAAACTGGACATTCTGTGGTCTTTATTAATGCTAAATGTGCTGTGTGATTGTGTCTGTTCCCCAAATTCTTTAGAACAATTTGTCAGGTAAAGAGTCGTCAGTTGGGACACACTTTTAAGCCCATCAGTTAACAGACCCAAAGGTATTTCAGTATTGCGATATACTCAATTTAAACTGGACATTCTGTGGTCTTTATTAATGCTAAATGTGCTGTGTGATTGTGTCTGTTCCCCAAATTCTTTAGAACAATTTGTCAGGTAAAGAGTCGTCAGTTGGGACACACTTTTAAGCCCTTTCTTTCTGTTGCTTGAAATAAGATGGAATGGAGTTCCAACATCCACTTTCGACATAAAACAATCTAGAACATGGAAACCAGTGCAATGGAAGAAAGAACTGAAGAATGCAAAGTGCCTATGTTTCTGATTACCATTGAGTCACTTACTCTGTCTTGGTTTATGTGAAAGAAAATATAAATTTATGTTGAAGACATTTATTAAGAGTCAGGAAATACAATAAAAAGATCAGGGAACAAAACTGAAGGCTTTTTCCCTTAGTTAAAATTGTGAGGCACAGTGGAGACTTGCTTAGATTCTGCCTCAACACTGAAGAACACATAACGCTCTGGTAGTCATCAGCTGCTGCCAAACTCCAAGAACTGCCCTTTACAAGCATCTTACCTTGGGTCACATGTCTTTCTAGGGAGTAACTTGCATTCAGTGACTGGTTAATGCAGGTATAAGTCAATGCCTCAACCAAATAAACTCAGCGCCACTCCATTTGAGAGCTCTCAGTGGTGTCTTCCAGGGCTTCTGTCCAGCTTTCATGACAACCTAGTCTTCTCCTCTGCCATCCTTTCTTCCTTCCCTTCTATGACAGGTTTTGGTTGTCAGAGCACCTCCTAATAAACTTGCTACTCAAAATCTCCCTCTCAGAATCTGCTTACTAGAAAACCCAATCTACAACAGTATCAGTTCAGTTCAGTTCAGTTCAGTCGCTCAGTCATGTCCGACTCTTTGCGACCCCATGAATCGCAGCACGCCAGGCCTCCCTGTCCATCACCATCTCTCGGAGTTCACTCAGACTCACATNAGGAAGTCAAGAAACACCTGGAGTAACAACAGTATAGCAGAAGGGTTAAAGATTAAATTGTAATATAGAGACTCTGGTTGCAATGGTGAGATGAGCATTAGTTTTGACCAATCAAGTTTCCTGTCTCTCATAAGTATACATAGTATTTGGAGTTTGATATAAGAACAAAACAAAAATATGAAGAGTTAAAAGCAGTGTTTCAGATGTAGAGGACAAACTAGTGGCTACCAGTGGGGAGGGGTGAGATAAGAGTATGAGATTAGGAGACACAAACTATTATGTAAAATGAATAAGAAACAAGGATATGTCACATAGCACAAGGAAATATAAGCTATTATTTTGTAATAACTTGAAACGAAGTATAAATTATAAAAATACTGAATATCTATAGTGTACACCTGAAATTAATAAAGTATTTTAAGTCAGTCATAGGTCAATAAGGGGCTTCCTGGCTGACTCAGTGGTAGAGAATCTACCTCCAATGCAGGAGACTCAGGACGATTCTCTGGAGAAGGAAATAGCAAAACACTCCATTATTCTTTCCTGGGAGAACCCATGGACAGAGGAGTCTGGCCGGCTAGAGTTCATGGGGTCACAAATGAGTCAGACACAACTTAGCAGATAAACAACAATGTATATCAAATGTAAAATTTAAGTATAAAATAAAAGTAATGCTTCACTTTCCATTTATTATCTTATATTTTCCTAAATATTATATGTCATGTGTACATAAAACTTTCATTTAAAAATTAACAACAGAAGTCAATGAAATTCAATAAATTTTTTGAGCATGTGTTAAGATTAATGCACATCACTATGCACTGAGGAAAAACATGACATTTAAAAGAAGTCCCTGGAGAAGTTCATGACTGCATAAATGAAGTTGGTATATAAATAATCTTGAAAATGATATTCACAAACTTATCATCAGTATCTCTAGGAAAAATAAACAGAAAAACAAGTTATTTCAAAAAAGTCTATGATCCCTTTGTTCTTCTGAAATTATATACATGTTAGCAGAACATTTGAACAGTGATAATGAAGACTGCATTTTCCAGCCATCTTGGCAGGTATATCTGTTTCCATGATGTTTCCCACAATGATGTGTGCACAGAACTACAGCGTGGCAGTCCCTAGTGTCTTCGTTGATATGACTGGCATATGGCTTTCTGTAGCTACCCTTCCTACTAGCTGGAATGTGACCAATGTTGCTGCTGCTTAGTCACTAAGCCTTGTCCGACTCTTTGTGATCCCATGGACTTCAGCCCACCAGGCTCCTCTGTCCTTGGGATTTCCAAGCAAGAATACTAGCTTAGGTTGCCATTTCCTTCCCCAGAAGATACACATTATAGTGCTTCAAAATAGAAGGACTTGAGATCTCTGGCACATGAAGTGCCAAAATAGCCCTAGACCTCTATTTCAGGTTTTTATATCGGGAATTTTATATTAGCAGTTATAAAGGACATGAACATGGCACATATTATGTGTAAATTATTTTCTTTACAAGCATATAAAAATGTTCTCAAATATGAGAGCATATATTCAATTCCTTTCATAGTAGTACTGTTGATCGCTCAGTTGTGTCTGACTCTTTGTGACCCCACGGACTGTAGCCTGTCAGGGTTCTCTGTCCATGGGATTTTCCCGGCAAGGATACTGAAGTGGGTTGCCATTCCCTTCTCCAGGGTATCTTCCCAACCTGGGGTTCAAACCCAGGTCTCCTGCATTGCAGGCAGATTCTTAACCATATGAGCGACAGGGAAGCCCCTGTTCAATTCCTTTTGTTAGCACCAAAGGCTCATTTCTCTTTATTCTGGTGTTGTGTTAATGTACCAAGCACACAGGTCACATTATTGCATCTTTCTATACTGACCCATGGAGAAGGCCATGGCACCCCACTCCAGTACTCTTGCCTGGCAAATCCCATGGACGGAGGAGCCTGGTGGGCTGCGGTCCATGGGGTCGCTAGGAGTCGGACACGACTGAGCGACCTCACTTTCACTTTTCACTTTCATGCATTGGAGAAGGAAATGGCACCCCACTCCAGTGTTCTTGCCTGGAGAATCCCAGGGACAGGGGAGCCTGGTAGGCTGCCGTCTATGGGGTCGCACAGAGTTGGACACGACTGAAGCGACTTAGCAGCAGCAGCAGCACCATACTGAACCAGGCACCCCAAGGGTGAAGTTTGCTCTTCAAGTCAACTGGAATGGTAACACTTACTCCTACTATTCTTGCCTCAAACTGCTACTTTTTTTTTTTTTTTCAAGTAATATTCTGTGGGTAAAGAAGATGTGGTACTTACATAGAATGGAATATTACTCAGCCATAAGAAAGAAAGAAAGAATGTTATTTGCAACGACATGGATGGACCTAGAGGTTATCATATGGAGTGAAGTGAGGTCAGAGAGAGAAACACAAACATCATATGATACCACTTATATGTGGAAGCTAAAAAAATCATACAAAAGAACTTATCTACAAAACAGAAATAGAGTTACAGATGTAGAAAACAATCTTATGGTTAATGCAGGGGAAGAAGAGGAGAGACAAATTGGGATATTGGGACTTACATATATACACACTATATATAAAACTGATAACTAATAAGAACATGCTGTATAGCACAGGGAACTCTACTCAATACTCTGTAACAACTTATACGGGAAAAGAAGCTAAAAAAGAGTGGATATATGTGATTATGTAACTGAATCACTTTGCAGGACATCTGAAACTAACACAACATTGTAAATCAACTACACGCTAATAAAAAATTAAAAGTAAAGCATTTTTTAAAAGTAATATTCTTAAAATTAATGCTACAATAAGTACAATTTGCAATAGGACAGCCTGCAAAAATATTCCCTGAAAAAAATACTTGGTGAGGGCCTCCTGAACATAGCAATCAGAGATGTACTTTGCATTCAATTGTATTGTGATGGTGAAATAATGCAAAAAATATATGATACATAAATGAATAAAAGTTTAAAACTTTATTTAAAAACATTTCCCCTATACTTATTAATTCACTCAACAGGTAAGTATTCAGTGCATATGACGAGAAAGGCACTCATTTACTGTTACATCAAATGGCTCATAAATTTTGTCTTGATATTACTAAGCTTTAGGGGAAGTGGAATTTGCAAAGGGTGTTCATATTTCTTAAGGACATAAATAGTATTTTTTTCCATCTAAAGGAAAAATGTTTACAACTGAAAACAGTATTTCTAGCTATTATTAGGAAATGATGCTTACTCATGCAGACAATTGAAATTCAAGAATTGACAGAGTTTAATGTTGTAGTCCTTGTGGTGTATTTCCACTCAAAGACAAGTGCAATATTAAAGGGCTTGTCTTCCCTGGATGTCAATGAACATTTCTCTGATAGGCATTGTAGTTATGATTTGATATACATCTGTGTCTGGTGCCACTTAATCAAGTTAAGTTTTTTCCTTGCCATAAAAGGTTTTGTGAATTTCACAGCAAAGTCATGTTGTTGTTGTTTTTTAAATGCAAAATGACATTTCCATTCTTCTTGAGCAGTTACTGACATTTCCCCCTGAGCCTTCTTAAAGCTCTTTCCCCATAAATATCCTACCCCTCCTGAAATGGAGTTAAAAGTCATTTATTTTTTAATAAAAATCACTGCAATAAAATCAAGGTTTTCTAACTGAGGATTAAAATTATTCTAACCAAATGTGTACACTTCATGCAAAAAAAATAATAAATAAAACAATGTTTGCCGACAAGAGGCCTAAGGTATTATCTAATCCATCACTTTCCTTTCACAAGTTTAATATCTACTCTGAAAAACCCTCTGTTGTTGAAGTAATATCCATCTTTTCAGTTCCAGTTTTATCAAGCTAGAAATAAGGCAATGTTGGAATATTTTATATTGCCAAAACTATTTTCAGACCAACCAGTGACCTTATAATCACTTGAACTGCAAATCAATCACTTTTACATGACACAAAATTCTAAAAAGTGGGGCATTCTCTTGTAAACAAGTAATTGATAGACTAAATAAGATCAGCCTTATTTAGACTAGTTTCTTTGTGTGCATAGAGTATTTTTCATTTCATTGAAATTGGAGACGAAAATAAAGATCCAGTTCAATAACAGAATGTATTGTTTTAAGTGTATCATACAACAGAGCTTTGTGCTTGTTTCTTTTTCTCTTTTTCATTCATTCTTTCTCCTTTCATATAAATGTATACATGTGTGCATATATATGTGTGGGTGTACGTGTGAGAGTAATGGGTGTATGCATACATGGGGAGAAAAAAGGAGAGATTTAGTTTAAGGAATTGATTCATGTGATTCTGGAGGCTGGCAAGTCCAAAATTTGCAGGGAGCCTGGAGACCCAAGGAAGAGTTGATAGTGTAGCTGCAGTTCAAAGACAGTCTGAAGGCAGAATTCCTTCTTTCTCCAGAAACTAGTCTTTTCTCTTAAGGCCCTCAACTAATTGGATGGGGCCCACATATAGAGAGTAAACTTCTCTACTCAAACTCTACTGATTTTAAGGTTAATCTCATCTGAAAACTACTTTTTAAACAACACTCAAATTGGTGTTTGGCCAGATATCTAGGTACCATGGTCCATCCAAGTTGACACACAAAGTTAACATTAAGGCCTTTTCTTTTCCTGTCTCCTTTCCCTCTCCTTTCTCCCTCCCCTCCCCCACTTCCTCCATTTATTCCTTCTCTTTCTTCTTCCTTTTCTTCCTCTAGGACATTATTTGGCTCCAATTTTCA
Organism: Cephalophus harveyi; assembly: GCA_006410635.1. Taxonomy (NCBI): domain Eukaryota; kingdom Metazoa; phylum Chordata; class Mammalia; order Artiodactyla; family Bovidae; genus Cephalophus; species Cephalophus harveyi. The sequence continues at coordinate 68,822 of SJYT01012886.1, forward strand.
TTTTCTTTATGAAATATTCTTCTGATGAATATTAATAAAGTTTGCAGAAATTCACCAATATTTCCCCTTATGGACTAGTTCTTTTTTCCCCCTTAATTGAACATTAAATGCCTTGGGTTTTCTTAGGCCACGTGTTGAAGAAGGTATAGAAAGGAAAGTATGGAGTAGTGCATAACCAGGATTTCTCCTTCTCTGCTATTCGGAGAAAGAGCATCCTTCCAACATGGCTCATTGGTGTGAATTCCTGTTAAATCTGACCCCTGCTTCCCACAAGCAGAATAAGTAAAAGAGTGCTTCTCTAACCATCCTTGTGTGCTCCATTTCCCATCAATTTTGTCAAAAATTAAACAGATTTCACATTTTAGAGTTCTCTCATCTTGAGAGTTCTAATATTTATGTTCTCTACTCCTTTGTTGAACAAAACTCACATTCATGTTAAAATTATTAATAAGACATGGAACAATTAGTGGTCTAGTTAAATAAACTTGAAAGGACAGGAATAAATTTAGAGATGATTGTACAATAACAGTTGAAGATACAGGGGGATGATTTTGGTGTGTCAATAAAAGAGTTTTTACTGAGCCAAAGAAGTTCAATATTTGGGGAGTTATGGTAGAACCACTATATATTCTACTAGTAGGTTCATAATCAGTGTAAATAACTGAGGTGTTCAAGATTCAAGTAGCCTCATTTCTCTAAACTAGATGTCATAACTATGGAGTCTAGAACCAGGAACAACTAGTATATTTTTCATAAGAGTTTGAATGAACTGTCTGGGGTTGTCATCTTTTGGGGAACTTCAGTGCATTTTGCTCTCTAAAGCACTGGCTAAAAATAATGTCAAAATTGTTATACAAAATTTATTTCAATTATATTTGAAGAGTTATAAATATATTCCCTCCTTTGAGCCATGTATTAGAAGAATTGTGTAATGATAAACATAAATAAGGGGACAGATACAGTTAAAATGAGATACCTTCTAGGATTTTTAAATTAATTCAGGACAAGATTTATCTTACTTGCATGTTTGCAAGCAATCAGAAAGCTGTCTTTGGAAATATTCTTCATTTTCAGATTCTTACAGTTTTGCTTGCTGTATCAAAATTTAAAGGAATGTGGTATTTGCAATCCTTTATTAAAATCTAATCTTGAGACATTCTTGGCCTATTTTTAAAATTAAAAGTCTTCATAGTTCAGTGAAATTCAGCTAAATTTTTAGTGATTGTATTTTTAGAGGAAACTTTTCTTATTTACTATTGAGCCATCATATCCCAGTTCATGTAGGTGAAAGAACTTTAATAATGCAACCATTAAATATTGCAGCTTTTATTTCAAGTACACTGGAACAGCATTCATTATTGAGAGTCCCTTGGACTGCAAGGAGATCCAACCAGTCCATTCTGAAGGAGATCAGCCCTGGGATTTCTTTGGAAGGAATGATGCTAAAGCTGAAACTCCAGTACTTTGGCCACCTCATGTGAAGAGTTGACTCATTGGAAAAGACTCTGATGCTGGGAGGGATTGGGGGCAGGAGGAGAAGGGGACGACCGAGGATGAGATGGCTGGATGGCATCACGGACTCGATGGACGTGAGTCTGAGTGGAATCCGGGAGATGGTAATGAACAGGGAGGCCTGGTGTGCTGCGATTCATGGGGTCGCAAAGAGTCAGACACGACTGAGCGACTGAACTGACTGACTGACTGACCACTGCAGGAGATGTGGGTTCAATCCCTGGGTTGAGAAAATCCCCTGGAGAAGGGAATAGGTACCCACTCCATTATTCTTGTCTGGAGAATCCCATGGACAGAGGAGGCTGTTGGGCTACAGTCCATGGGGTCACAAAGAGTCAGACATAGCTGAGCCACTGAACACACACACGCTGACTGACAAGAGCAGCAGTACAGCATATGGTTGAAACCATGGGATTTGGAGTCAGACCACCCTGAATTCAAATACTAACTGTGTGACTCTGGATAAGCTACTTAACCTTCCTGAGCTTCTTTCCTCATCAGCAAAGTAGGTACATTAATAATATTTACCCATGGTGTTGAGATGATGAAACAAATTAATATACATAAAGGATTTCACACATTGTTTTCCATAGTAACCAATGAATAGCAAGTGTTCTTAGTATAACACTGATTTTAGCTATCTTTTTAAATCCAAAATTAATCTCTCTTTCTGCATTCTAAAGGAGGAGGCATATTTCATACTAGTAACAGTATGTTCCCTTCTACTCACAGAGACTGGTGGGAATGAAGAAGAAAAATATATTTCATAGCCTCTGCCAGTTCTTCTGAGCTGCTAAAGTAAGGGACTCCAGGAAAGATGGACTACTAAACACAAAAGATATTTTGGATCTGTGAAAGGACACTCTAGGCAATAAGATGTCGAAAGCCAAATTGTTCTCAGTTAACATGGCAATAGAATACTTCATTAACCCAAATCTAGAGTTGACATCTGGATAATATGCATATGAAGTGTAGGGATTCAAATAAAATGGGATAAAAGGGGTAGGTAAAATGGAAGGAGGTCTGTGCTACATTGCTCCACTTATCAGCATATTTCATTCAGTTCATTTGACTGCATTGAGAGACCCCCTTCTTTCTTCATTGCTTCATGGACATTGCTTCCAAACCTTCCCAGGTAATGAAGACTCTTGTTTCCTTCCAACAGGGAGCAGCAAGAATGGGGGTCTTCCTGCTAGAACCACAGAATAAGCTATTTAATCAGCTAGAATAATCAGAGGGGGTTGTCTGAAGGACACGGATTTGGCAGTTGGACCTGACAGGGTCAATTGGAGTCACTGTGTAGTAGGAAATTAGAAAGAAAGATTCCAGGAAGAAAGAGGGAAAGAGAAATGATGCCTTGATACATTTAGAAAATAACTATCTTGAAAAATAAAGGGTGCTAACCACCTCTTAAATACAGTTATCAATGTGGTTCCAGTCTTCCTGTGACCCACACAGAAGGCAAAGGCAGCTAACGACCCAGAAGCTCTGCTTGGGACAGAGGGAAAAGGTGAGGACAGGGCTGGGATAAAAAGGGATATCTCTCCCCAAAGGCAAGCCTAGCAAATTTCCCTCAAACCAGGTCACAAGCTGGACTATATAAGGGTTATTTAAACACTACTTTCCCCTCAGTCCAACATTCTGACTCTTACTGGTGAACTTTACTGGGTTACAGCTGAGATATAATCTCTCAACAGTAAAAAGTGTGACCTCCTGTCACACTTAGAGAATTAGTATTAAGTTTTGCTGCTTACAACAACAAAAAATAACAATAACATTATCCTAAACAAGTAGAAGCTTTGCTGTCATGAAGAGAAGTATGGAGCAACGCAGTGCAAGACTATTGCAGTACCTCCACAGCCATCAGGGCCCCAGGCTTGATCTAGCTAGTCCATGATCCTTAGCTTCATGATTCCTGTTCCATGATGGCTGTTCAAGCTCCAACCACAGTCCGACTCCAAGGAAGCAGGAAGGAGCACTGCTTCCTGGACATCTCACACAACACTTCCACTTACATCTTGTTGGCCAAAATAACAAAATAAATAGTAGCTAGCATTTCTAGAGTGTTTACTATTGTGCTAGGAGATCAACCCTGGGATTTCTTTGGAAGGAATGATGCTAAAGCTGAAACTCCAGTACTTTGGCCACCTCATGCGAAGAGTTGACTCATTGGAAAAGACTCTGATGCTGGGAGG
>SJYT01012886.1:72656-89701 GCA_006410635.1 Cephalophus harveyi
GGGCAGGAGGAGAAGGGGACGACAGAGGATGAGATGGCTGGATGGCATCACTGACTCGATGGACGTGAGTCTGAGTGAACTCCGGGAGTTGGTGATGGACAGGGAGGCCTGGCGTGCTGCGATTCATGGGGTCACAAAGAGTTGGACACAACTGAGCAACTGAACTGAACTGAGGCACTGTTCTAAAGGCTGTACAAATATAAAATCATTTATTCATCATAGAAACCCAATACAGTAGGTGATCATATGATATGATCATATCATTTTACAGATGCAGAAACTGAAGCATAGAGGAGTAAATTAGCAGTTAGTAAGAGATGAGGCATGTAGTCATGTATGGTTATGAGAGCTGGACCATAAAGAAAGCTGAGCACTGAAAAATTGATGCTTTTGAACTATGGTGTTGGAGAAGACTCTTGAGAGTCCCTTGGAATGCAAGGAGATCCAACCAGTCAATCCTAAAGAAAATCAGTCATGACTATTCATTGGAAGGACTGATGCTAAAGCTGAAACTCCAATACTTTGGCCACTTGATGCGAAGAATTGACTCACTGGAAAAGACCCTCATGCAGGGAAAGATTGAAGGCAGGAGGAAAAGGGGATGACAGAGGATGAGATGATTGGATGGCATCAACAACTCGATGGACATGAGTTTGAGCAAGCTGCGGGAGTTGGTGATGGACAGGGAAGCCTTGTGTGCTGCAGTCCTTGGGATCACAAAGAGTCAGACACAACTGAGTGACTGAAATGACTGGCTGAAGAGATGATGTGGAGATCTAAAGCCTACATAGGCTGATACCAGAATCTGTGCCTAACCATAGTGCTCCATACACTTCTAAAACAAGCTAGGCCTCGCCTACCTTGGAGGAGGATTGGTGAAGGTGAAGGTGAAGTCACTCAGTCGTGTCTGACTCTTTGCGACCCCATGGACTGTAACCTACTAGGCTTCTCTGTCCATGGGATTCTCGAGGCAAGAGTACTGGAGTGGATTGCCATTTCCTTCTCCAGGGGATCTTCCTGACCCAGGGATCGAACCCAGATCTCCTGCATTGAAGGCAGACACTTTAACCTCTGAGCCACCAGGGAAGCCCCTGGAGGAGGAAGACTAGTAGTCTTTTAACACAGCAGCCTCCTTTTGAAGGGGGTCACCATTATCTGCATTACCTCCACCATAGTTTGGCCTCAGGTCAAATAACAGGGAGGGAACACAGCTTTGCCCATCAACAGAAAATTGGATTAAAGATTTACTGAGCATGGCCCCACCCATCAGAACAAGATCCAGTTTCCCCCTCAGTCAGTCTCTCCCATCAGGAAGCTTCCATAAGCCTCTTATCCTTCTCCATCAGAGAGCAAACAGACTGAAAACCACAATCACAGAAAACTAACCAATCTGATCACGTGGACCACAGCCTTGTCTACCTCAATGAAACTATGAGCCATGCCATGTAGGGCCACCCAAGACAGATGGGTCATTGTGGAGAGTTCTGACAAAAAGTGGCCCACTGGAGAAGGGAATAGCAAACCACTTCAGTATTCTTGCCTTGAAAACCCCACAAACAGTATGAAAAGGCAAAAAGATAGGATACTGAAAGGTGAACTCCCCAGGTCAGTAGGTGCCTAATATGCTACTGGAGATCAGCAGAGAAATAACTCCAGAAAGAATGAAGAGATGGAGCCAAAGCAAAAACAACACCCAGTTGTGGATGTGACTGGTAATGGAAGTAAAGTCCAATGCTCTAAGGAGCAATATTGCATAGGAACCTGGAATGTTAGGTCCATGAATCAAGGCAAATTGGAAGTGGTCAAATAGGAGAGGGCAAGAGTGAACATTGACATTTTAGAATTCAGCAAACTAAAATGAACTGGAATGGGTGAATTTAACTCAAATAACCATTACATCTACTACCATGGGCAAGCATCCCTTAGAAGAAATGGAGTAATCTTCGTAGTCAACAAGAGAGTCCAAAATGCAGTACTTAGATACAATCTCAAAAGCAACAGAATGATGATCTCTGTTCATTTCCAAGGCAAACCATTCAATATCACAGTAATCCAAACCTATACCCCGACCAGTAATGCTGAAGAAGCTGAAGTTGAACGGTTCTATGAAGACCTACAAGACCTTTTAGAACTAACACCCAAAAAAGATGTCCTTTTCATTATAGGGGACTAGAATGCAAAAGTAGGATGGCAAGAAACACCTGGAGTAATAGGCAAATTTGGCCTTGGAGTGCAAAACGAAGCAGGTCAAAGGCTAACAGAGTTTTCCAAGAGAACACACTGGTCATAGCAAACACCCTCTTCCAACAGCACAAGAGAAGACTCTACACATGGTCATCACCAAATGGTCAATACCCAAATCAGATTGATTATATTCTTTGCAGCCAAAGATGGAGAAGCTCTATACAGTCAGCAAAACCAAGACCAGGAGCTGACTGTGGCTCAGGTCATGAACTCCTTATTGCCAAATTCAGACTTAAATTGAAGAAAGCACGGAAAAAGCACTAGACTATTCAGTTATGACCTAAATCAAATCTCTTACGATTATACAGTGGAAGTGAAAAATAGATTCAAGGGATTAGATCTGATAGACACAGTGCCTGAAAAACTATGAAAGTAGTTTCGTGACATTGTACAGGAGGCAGGAATTAAGACCATCCCCAAGAAAAATAAATGCAAAAAGGTAAAATGGTTGTCTGAGGAGGTCTTACAAACAGCTGAGAAAAGAAGAGAAGTGAAAGACAAAGGCAAAAAGGAAATATATACCCATTTGAATGCAGAGTTCCAAAGAATAGCAAGGAGAGATAAGAAAGCCTTCCTCAGTGATCAATGCAAAGAAAGAGAGGAAAACAATAGAATGGGAAAGACTAGAGATCTCTTCGAGAAAATTAGAGATACCAAGGGAACTTTTCATGCAAAGATGGGCACAATAAAGGACAGAAATGGTATGGACCTAACAGAAGCAGAAGATATAAAGAAGAGGTGGCAACAGTACACAGAAGAACTAAACAAAAAAGATCTTCATGACACAGATAATCATGACGGTGTGATCAGTCACCTAGAACCTGACATCCTGGAATGCAAGTCAAGTGAGCCTTAGGAAGTATTCCTATGAACAAAGCTAGTGGAGGTGATGGAATTCCAGTTGAGCTGTTTCAAATCCTAAAAGATGATGCTGTGAAAGTGCTGCATTCAATATGCCAGCAAATTTGGAAAACTCAGCAGTGGCCACAGGACTGGAAAAGGTCAGTTTTCATTCTGATCCCAAAGAAAGGCAAAGTCAAAGACTGTTCAAACTACCACACAATTGCACTCATCTCACATGCTAGTAAAATAATGCTCAAAATTCTCCAAGCCAGGCTTCAGCAATACGTGAACCATGAACTTCCAGATGTTCAAGCTGGTTTTAGAAAAGGCAGAGGATCTAGAGATCAAATTGCCAACATCTGCTGGATCATGGAAAAAGCAAGAGAGTTCCAGAAAAACATCTATTTCTGCTTTATTGACTATGCCAAGGCCTTTGACTGTGTGAATTACAATAAACTGTGGAAAATTCTGAAAGAGATGGGAATACCAGACCACCTAACCTGCCTCTTGAGAAATCTGTATGCAGGCCAGGAAGCAACAGTTAGAACTGGACATGGAACAACAGACTGGTTCCAAATAGGAAAAGGAGTACGTCAAGGCTGTATATGGTCACCCTGCTTATTTAACTTATATGCAGAGTACATCATGAGAAATGCCGGGCTGGAAGAAACACAAGCTGGAATCAAGATTGCCGGGAGAAATATCAATAACCTCAGATATGCAGATGACACCATCCTTATGGCAGAAAGTGAAGAGGAACTNACAGTGTCAGACTTTTTATTTGGGGGCTCCAAAATCACTGCAGATGGTGACTGCAGCCATGAAATTAAAAGTCACTTACTCCTTGGAAGGAAAGTTATGACCAATATAGATAGCATATTGAAAAGCAGAGACATTACTTTGCCAACAAAGGTCCATCTAGTCAAGGCTATGTTTTTTCCTGTGGTCATGTATGGATGTGAGAGTTGGACTGTGAAGAAGGCTGAGCACCGAAGAATTGATGCTTTTGAACTGTGGTGTTGGAGAAGACTCTTGAGAGTCCCTTGGACTGCAAGGAGATCCAATCAGTTCATTCTGAAGGAGATCAGCCCTGGGATTTCTTTGGAAGGAATGATGCTGAAGCTGAAACTTCAGTACTTTGGCCACCTCATGCGAATTGACTCATTGGAAAAGACTTTGATGCTGGGAGGGATTGGGGGCAGGAGGAGAAGGGGACGACCGAGGATGAGATGGCTGGATGGCATCAGTGACACGATGGACGTGACTCTGAGTGAACTCCAGGAGTTGGTGATGGACAGGGAGGCCTGGCGTGCTGCGATTCATGGGGTTGCAAAGAGTCGGACACGACTGAGCGACTGAACTGAACTGAACTGAAACTCTATCTGATAAACCATTGTTTTTTCTTTCCCAAATAAGAATGTGTAAGTGAAGTTTTCCTTGATATGGGTCCCTGGAAAAATCCAATTTAAGGGGAATGTAGGCCTTTCCAAACAAAACTCATGTCATAAGGAAACTTTCATCACCAGACTCTTCCTTAAAGTAGTGAAAGCCTACAGTCCTCAGACATAAAGCTGCTGATACAAACTGACTTCATGACAGCAGCTCAAATTTAGATACTGTATCAATAAAGGTTCTCCAAAGAAACAGAACTGACAGGAGATATATGCTTATATACATATATATGCATATATGTATATTAAAAGATTTATTTTAAGGAATTGGCTCATGTGTTGAGGCTGGAAAGTCCAAAATTGATAGTGTGAAAAACCTCAGGCAGAATTTCTATGTTATAGTCTCAAGACAGAATTTCCTCCTGTCTAGGAAACCTCAGGTTTTGCTGTTAAAGCTTTCAACTGGTTGTTTGAGGCTCACCCACATTATGGAGGGAAATATCATCCCTTATATCTATCACCCTTGTGCAGATACTTAAGCTCTTTAGGGCCCTAAAATGGAATGATAATATCTTCCTCAAATAAATGTTGATAGGAGTTTTAAAATATTTATTTATTTGGCTACACCAGGTCTTAGTTGCAGCATGCAGGATCTTTAGTTGTGGCATGTGAACTCCCAGTTGTGGCATGCAGGATCTAGTTCCCCAAGCAGGGATCGAACTTGGGCCACCTAGGCTGGGAGTACAGAGTCTTAGCCAATGGACCACCAGGGAACCCCCATTATTACATAATAGAATAATATGTAATAATGATTTTTTTAGGTTCTACCAAAGTTAGGTATTATTTAGTACATGGTTGCTTTCACAATCAAGGCTGTAGCTGAGTATAATGTGATATTATTCAAGCTGGTCCCAGTGGCTAAGGAAGCTTCTGTAGTTATAGTGTCTGGGCTCATAAACCTTGTACAAGGGGGAGCTGCCCAGGTCAGCCACCACCTCCCGATCTGTATGGCTGGTGTGAAACACTGAGCTCAATAAACCTGTCTGGGTTGGTTGATCCTCTGACACATTTTGTTTCCATTTGAAGAAGCTCGTCAACTGAAGCAGACTGAATAAATTTCAGGAAAAAGACTACACAAAGTTAAACAGATGACTTTATGGCAGGACTTAATCAGAGTTTTAACATGAATCATGAATCTCTAAAAGGGCTTTCTAGTATGCAGCATCAGGAACTTCTCTAACACTTCTTGGTAGCAGAACCTCTGTCTCCATTTTGTTGAGCACCTTACATCAAGGGTCCCCAACCTTAAATCAGGGGTCCCCTGCTTAGGAACCAGGCCGCACAGCAGGAGGTGAGCAGCAGGCAAGTTAGCGAAGCTTCATGGGTATTTACAGTCGCTCCCCATCACCTGAATTACCACTTGAACTCCACCTCCTGTCAGATCAGCGGAGATATTAGATTCTCATAGGAATGAGAACCCTAACCCTAAAGTCAAGGTAGAATATCCTGAGATTGCCACAAAATAGAAATAAAGTGCACAATAAATGCAATGCAGATGAATCATCCCCAAACCATGTCCATCCCATCCCATGCACCCCGCCACCACTGCCCTAGTCTGGAGAAAAACTGCCTTCCATGAAACTGGTCCCTGGTGCCAAAAAGGGTGTGGACCGCTGCCTTACATATCATCGTTTGAGAAACTGTGCTTCACAGAGATCCACAGTACCAGGCTACTTTTTAAATCACTATTAGAATGTCCAACCATTTCTACCGAATGCTTGTCCTTAAACCTGAGAGATGGTAGGAGATACCCAGAATGGCTCATTAGAGAGCTTCACAAAGTGCTACATGATCTTTCTCTAACTCAATTTAAAATGCCAGCTACGACAGTACTAGACTCGACATTAAAGCTGAAATGTTTCAGTTAAAAATTTAACACACAAATGGAAATTCAAGAATCAGGAAGGAACTAAAAGGCTTCTTGGCAAAAGGCACCTTCTAGAACGAATGATCTGATGTTTCCCCTCAGCATGGAATGGGCCGAGTCATGGAGCTTTTCTGGAAACAAGCCCTGAATCTACACACATTGTGTAACTTTCTACAGTCTGCTTAATGGCAGCCAAATAATCAGAGGAGGAGGGTGTTCCCCTGGCCATTTAGAGGAGATGCAGAATTAACCTTTTCTTTTCAAATTCTTTTGCACATTTACACACTACCCTTGATTCCTGGGTTGGGAAGATTCCCTGGAGGAAGGCGTGGCAACTCACTCCTGTATTCTTTCTTGCCTGGAGAATCCACAAGGACAGAGGAGCCTGGTGGGCTACAGTCCATGGGGTCACAAAGAGTCAGACACGACTGAGAGACTAAGCACACTTGAATAGGTAATCTCACTTGTACCCAGCACTCTAGTGCCATATCTTTCTTTCTCATGTATTGGGTTGGCCAAAAAGTACATTCAGGTTTTTCTATAACATCTTACAGAAAAGCCTGAATGTACTTTTTGGCCAACCCAATAGACCTGAGCAAACCCCATGAGGGGGTGACCGAGACCACCGAGACAGCCAAGCCTGCAGGCACAGTGGCACTGGCAGCACCCTGCAAGCAAACATTTGTCAGTCCACCAACATTCAGAGTAGGCGCTGATCATCCCAACAGATGCACGGCAACTACAACAATCCGAGTTCTCTTATCTGATCATTCTGCTCTTCATTTGGTCAAAGGGCATAATGGTTGCCCTCACTCCTTCTAGTCCAGTGGCTCAAATTTGAGCCCACCTCAGACTCCTCTGAAGGACACGATGCATGCATATCTCTGGGCCCCATCTCCAAAGCCTCAGTGTCCCCATGGCATTCATATCAGCACGGCAGTTGGCTTCTTCCCACGGCGATGTACATGGTCTGTGGCCCCCACCTCAAGATACTGCCGTCTTGGACCCCTCAGTCAACCACCATCAAATAAAAACTGGTACCTATCCAACTTACACCCAACATGTGAGCCTTCTTCAGGTGTGGAAAGCTAAAAGAAGGTTTGTAACACAATTCACCCACAGGTTCACTTTCTAATAGAGATACAATTGTTCTATTGGGAAAATGTATTATTAACTCATTAATTTAGCAAGAAAATAAAAATATTTAGTTTAAACCTTACTTTTAATTATAAGCAAATCATTACTTAGCAAAAGCAAAAACTAAAAGAATGAGAAGGGCTTCCCTGGTGGCTCAGACAGTAAACAATCTGCCTGCAACGCAGGAGGCCTGCGTTCAATCCATGGGTCATAAAGCTCCCCTGGAGGAGAGAATGGCTACCTACTCCAGGATTCTTGCCTGGAGAATTTCATGGACAGAGGTGGGCAACAGTGCAGTGGGTTGCACAGAGTCGGACACAGTACTGTTTAGCTGCTAAGTCATGTCAGACTCTGCTACTCCATGGACTATATGTAGCCTACCAGGCTCCTCTGTTCATGGGATTCTCCAGGCAAGGATATGGAGTAGGTTGCCATGCCCTTCTCCAGAGGATCTTCTTGACCCAGGGATCGAACCTCCATCTCCAGCATTGCAGGCAGATTCTTTACCACTGAGCCACCAGAGAAGCCCACTAAGCAAATGCCTTTGCCTTTATTGAAATGGTATTATAAACTTTATTTACCTAAAGGTTTTCTTTTTTCCTTCTTTTCTCTCATTATTTCAGAAGAGGCATCTTCAGAAAGGCCATTCTCTTTCTTAGTTGCTTCTGGACTGTTCTGGAATCTTTTTAGGGTACTCAGCCCTGCCACTTGAGCCTGAAAACTGGAGTCATTCATTCCTCATTTTATTCAGTAAATGTGCATGAGCATCTCTAGGCAGTAGAGGTAGTAATTGAGAAAGACAATGCCTCACCCACGTGGAGCTTCCATTCTAGTGGGAGAGACAGAAAAGTAACAGAGCAATGACAAAATACAAAAAGCAGTGCAGGGAGCGCCAGGGTCACATCCAAGGAGCACCTAACCCAGACTTGAAGGTGGGGCTAGATAGTCAGGTGGCACTAGTGGTAAAGAACCTGCCTGCCAATGCTGGAGACATAGGAAACGCAGGTTTGGTCCCTGGGTCGGGAAGATCCCCTGAAGTAGGGCATGACAACCCACTCCAGTATTCTTGCCTGAAGAATCCCATGGACAGAGGAACCCGGCGGGCTACAGTCCACAGGGTCACAAAGAGTCTGACCCAACTGAAGGAATTTAGCATGCATGCATAGATAGTCAAGCTTTCCCAAAGAAAATGTCACCCAAAATGAATCCCAAAAGATGAAATAAAGCTGACAGAATGGCAGAAAGGACACAGTGGTTTTAAGGAATTGAAATAATTTCGGTATACCTGGAGCATAGCATGGGCTTGGTGGGGTGGGACTGTCAATGGGAAGGGAAGGCAAAGGACAATACTAAAAAGAGACAGTACTTCCTTAATACCTTCTGCTTCTGTGTGAGCTCTCTTACATTGCTTTGTTCCATTATCAGCTTAGTAAATGGAAAAACATAAACGGAAATAGAAAAACACAATTTGGGGTGACGACTGGGTTCACAAAGATGCCCCAGGGGCCCTGTCTGTGCTGCCTCTCTCCTCCCTTCCTTTGGTGAACTCCTCCTTCCATCTAGCTCTAGGCACATGACCCAAATTGTAGCTGCCATTCTTTTCACATGGTTCAGTATCCTCGGCCATAGTAACTGGCTGAGAACTGAACTTGGCTTGCTCCAAAACTGGCCATGGATAGGTCGCATACTCCTGGCCATGGGGATTAGTCTGGGATTAGGCACGAACTCAAGGCAAATCCGTCAGAGCTCCTCCTCAAGACTTGCTGGACTGGAGCTAGCAAGGCAGCATCTTTTCTCCTCTGGTCCATGAGCTGTGAGCATGTGAGCTGAGAGCTAACACTGCCATGCCCTCTGCCACAGAGGGAATCCTGCTTTCAGGATGGAGACAACTTAAGAATGGAGCTAACACAGAGAGGAGAGATAAGAAGGCACAAGAATCCTGACAGCTTTTCAGCTTCTAGTTTCCTTCCCTAAAGGCCAACACCGAGGCTGCTCTAGTTCCTGTCCTTCCCAAGACCTGACTATTCAGTATTTTCTCTCAACCTCTGAGCCACGAGGTACCCCTCGTAACTAACTTCAGCCCATTCATTCCACCTGTGTCTCCATCACATGCTTGGATGCACTCTACTTGCCATGTTCCTCTGAACTGCTTTTCTCGAAGTGGGTATGGAACAGCCATGAATATGTAGATGATTTCCAACTTGCTCAAGGCTTTCTCCATTTCTTCACCTCATTTCTTTACATCTTTACTCACTTTCTCTCTTCAGAAGGCTCAGAAACCAGCAACCAAAAGAGAATCAGGTATCACAGAGGATTGAAAAGGCCTCCTCACGTCTGCCCTCCTGGGAAAAACCATTGTTTCATGGGGCCAATTGGCTACTTAAGGGTGAAGGAGAAAATGAGTCAAGTAGACCTTTTCAGAGAAGCTCTCCACACACTCTCTAGCCCCTGGCTTGTCACCTGAGTCACTCAGAACTCTGCTGTAACTGGGCCAAGTTAGGGAGGAAAGGAGGTCACCGAGCACAGGACACAACAGAGTTGGCCAACAGAGCCCACTGTTGACTCATACTCAACATGGCAAAAATAGAACTCTCTGTCCTCCCCTAAACTAACTCTTTGACACAGCTCCCTTATTCCTTACCTTATCATTCTCCTAGTCACCCTGATCTGATCACTAATTTCTGTCTCTCTACCTGAAGAGACTGAAGAGACAGCGTGGCCCAGGGAGAAAAGTTAGAGGTCAGCATTGTTAGGATCACGTGCTACTGCAAAAATTCCTGTTAGGCCAAATTTCTTAGAGAATCTGATCAGTCTAGTTCGTATGTTTGTACCAGGCTCTGTCTCAGTGAGATACTGATTCCTACCATTTTTTTTTCCTTTGAAATATCATTTATAGTCATTCTTTCCTCACCAGTCTCACTGTCTGAACCAGGATCCATCACCTCCTGCTTGTGCCATGTGCTCAGTCGTGTCTGACTCTTTGTGACCCCATGGACCATAGCCCACCAGGCTCCTCTGTCCATGGAATTTTCCAGGCAAGAATACTGGAGTGGGTTACCATGTCCTCTGCTCAACCAATCTCTTATATAGTTCTCTGACATCACCTCCTCTCCCCAAGCTTGAGCCGAAAGGACCTGGTCCAAGGGTTGCCAATCCATATTCTGGCCAGTGACCTGAGACAGAGCCTGGTACAAACATATGAACTAGACTGATCAGATTCTCTAAGAAATTTGGCCTAACAGGAATTTTTGCAGTAGCACGTGATCCTAACAATGCTGACCTCTAACTTTTCTCCCTGGGCCACGCTGTCTCTTCAGTCTCTTCAGTCGAGTCAGACTCTTTGTGATCCTATGAACTGTAGGGTCCTCAGTCCATGGGATTCTCCAGGCAAGAATACTGGAGTGGGTTGCCATACCCTCTTCCAGGATATCTTCCCAGCCCAGGGATCAAACCTGCGTTTCTTATGTCTCCTGCATTGGCAGGCGGGTTGTTTACCACTAGTGCCACCTGGGAAGACCCAACTTTTCTCCACATTCCTTTTGAAAGGATTATGCAATTTTATGGGGAGAAGGCAATGGCACCCCACTCCAGTACTCTTGCCTGGAGAACCCCATGGATGGAGGAGCCTGGTGGGCTGCAGTCCATGGGGTCGCTAAGAGTCGGACACGACTGAGCGACTTCACTTTCACTTTTCATGTTCACGCATTGGAGAAGGAAATGGCAACCCACTCCAGTGTTCTTGCCTGGAGAATCCCAGGGACGGGGGAGCTTGGTGGGCTGCAGTCCATGGGGTTGCTAAGAGTCTGACACGACTGAAGCGACATAGCAGCAGCAGCAGCATGCAATTTTATGAGAATAAAATCTTTGGATATTTTTTAAAAAATAAAAATTATCTGGCCTAAAAATACTAGAGGGAGAAGGAGAGAGGGAAGAGTGGGGAAGAGAAAGAAAACGGAGAGAGAGAAAGGAGGGAGGGGGCAGGGAAGGAGAAGAGAAAAGGGGGAGGGAGACGGGAGAGAAACAGAAGCTGAGGCTGAAAGGGTATGTGGAAAGAAGGCATGAGAACAGACTTTTGGACTCAGTGGGGAAAAGGAGAGGGTGGGGTGATTTGAGAGAATAGCATTGAAACATGTATATTACCATATGCAAAATAGATGACCAGTGTGAGTTCAATGCAAGAAGCACAGCACCCAAAGCCAGTGCTCTGTGACAACCTAGAAGGACGGGGGAGGGAGAGCAAGGTGGGAGGGTGCGTTCAGGATTGTGGGGGGGGGGACATGTATACCTACGGCCAATCCATGTTGATGTATGGCAAAAACCATCACAATATTGTAAATTAATTATGCTCCAGTTAAAATAAATAGATAAATACAGAAGGCACGAAGACAAGTCAGAACTTTAAGGGGAGAAGTAGAAAGCTGGAGCCTTGGTGGGCTAGCTACACAAATGAAAACTGTAAGGAAGCCGAGGTGAGGAGTATGATAGAATTGGGAGCTTTAGAAAGGATGAACTGAGCAGATGGGGGAAAGAAGGCAGTCAGGAATGAGGGGAGATTAGGGCTGAGTGATGTTCCTAGTACAACACTCGAGGGAAAAGTCCCAGATCCTGCTGCTGAGGTCACTGAAGCTGCTGTGGATCCAAGTACAGTTCCCACGAGGTCCCACTGCACTCTGCTTCCTGGTCTTTAGTCCCCTAAAAGTCTCTCTCTCCTTTGTAATTCTTTAACAATGTCCCCACCTCTTAATTCAGGTCATTTGAAAGAGTATCCCTTGCAAACAAAAGAAGCTAATGAGCAGAGTTCAGATGAAATCCTGTCTGGCTTCTGAGAAGCTCATTATCTGGCCCCACACACGCATATCCAGCCGTCCAGTCCCACAACTCCTCAAGCAGGACCCTCCACTTCAGAAACATTTAGTCTGCTGGTCCCTGTGCCTTTACTGGCCCTTCTGCCTCACATGCACTCACTTCTCTTCACCTGACCAGTTTCTATTCCTGCTTTAAGGCTCACATCCTCTGGGAAGAACTTCCTAGCCCCTCCAGCCCACATTACTTCTCGTTTCTCTTCCCTACTAAGCCCTATAGTCTGTTTCATGCAATCTAGCCCCCCATTGTACACTGACCTGTATTTTTCTCTATTTATTCCCTACAGGTTTTTTTGTTTTGTTTTCAGTTGGTTCTGTGTGGCATACATGATCTTCGTTCCCTGATCAGGGATCAACCCATGTGCCCTGCAGTAGAGGCCCAGAGTCTTAACTTCTGGACCACCAGGGAAGTCCCTATTTCATGTTTTTTAATCTCCCCAACATGTTCTTGAACTCATGAGGAGGAAGAAGAGATTTTGTATTGCTTTGAAGTGGCCCACTGGATTGCAAACATGGCAGATATTCACAAGTATCTCTTGTTGGAAAGGCATCTACACAGAGCACTAATATCTTAAGAGGTACATTGCAGAACCTCATTACTACACTAAGGGGCCTTGTGCTGAGAGTGTGGCCATTGAGATTAAATCCAAAGACAGGGGCTCAGCTCAAGGTGAGGCTGCCCTCAGACCCGTGGGCCTAGTGAGAGGACCACACTTTTCATTTCCTCCAAGAAGAGAGAGAGAACAGCAAAGGCCTGAGCCCTGGAGATGTCAACTAACAGCTTGATGTCACGAGATCTCTCCATCTATTCCAGGGAAAGCATAAAATCCTAACCCTATGTTCCTTTGGGAACAAGCACCTCAAAACACAGGCCAGGGAAATGCCAATCTTATCCTCCTTTCATCCTCGAGCTTTCCCCACCCCCCACACCAGAGAAATGCTCTGCTCCCTTCCCCAAGGGACAGTGGCTTTTCCAGGCTAAGCCCAAGTCACCTTTGAAAAAGGTCACCATTCCACATGGGACTTGGAAATACCAAGAAACACTGAACAGTCTTCTTAGAACTTGTCTCCATCACAGCATTTCAATACCAGAGGAGCGTGTGGTTCCACCCAGTGCCATTTCCAAAACTGACAAAGGACCTGTACATCAGCAGTGGCTATTTTGACACTCCATCATGAGTCATAAAATCTCTATTCAACACCCACTCCTGGAGCTGAAGGTATTATTTATTCCAAGGGTTCCATAAGAGGTCTCCACTAAGCACAGGATAATTTGCTTCTGAAAACCATAGTTAAGAAAAGGGCAGGTTTCTTGTCATCCTCAGAAACTGAAAAACAAAAAATAAATCTGACTAAGAACATGTGGGTGGGAAGGTACATGAAAAGAGGATTTAAGAAAAACTTTTCCCATGTTACCCACTCAGGAGCTATTGCTGAGCCGTGCCTCTATTTCTTGGTTTCCAGTTTTTGCTTATAGCAGATAAAAACTTGATGGCAGTGATCTTAATTTTCTCTGTCAGCTTCCCAAGCTCATGAGGTTGAGGAGAGGGTAGAAATTGTTCCTGTCCTCAGGCAGGAAGGGCTTCCCAGGTGGCCCAGCTGATAAAGAATCTGCCTGCAATGCGGGAGACCTGGGTTTGATCCCTGGGTTAGGCAGATCCCCTGGAGAAGGGAAAGGCTACCCACTCCAGTATTCTGGCCTGGAGAATTCCATGGACTGTATAGTCCATGGGATCGCAAAGAGTCAGACATGACTGAGTGACTTTCACTTTCAGGCAGGAAACTAAAGTTCAAGAAAAGGGGCTCCAGCAGAAGATGGAAAATATGGGTGACCCCCAAGGCTGCTATGGACATATCTGAAACCACCGCCTGATCTGGGACAGGGACAGCATGTTAGTAAGGAGTCTAGATAGACATAGAGATGTGGACATCATCAATCTGGAAAAGGCACATGAGAGATGTTAACAGATCTAAAGGGGACTTCTCCTTTACCTAGCCAGACCAGGGTTTGAAATTCCAACATCAGAAGCTCAGTTGGTTCATTCCTGTATTTGTTGCCTTTTCCCCAGGAGTCATCTTTAAAAAGGTAGATGTTCACAGGAGGGATCATATACAACCATTAACATTGTAATATGAATTAATCTGTCAAATTCTTTCACTAGATGTATATATAGAGAAGAGGGAATAGGGAAGGGAGGGGAAAGAAAGAGAGAGAGATGGAGGGAAGGAAAAAAAAAATCATCCTTTCTTGTCTCCTAAAAGTATATTCACAATCATCACTGCCAACTGCTGAACATCAGAATGGATGTCAGAGACTGAAAGCCTCATTTCAGTTTCTTCTGTGTCTGGGCAAGGGGGCTGCCAGTTATGTGAGTCTTTATTTGTTTGGAGGGATGTTGATAAAAGGAAGTCCATTTGAGACATCCTCACAGTGTTACCTCCTCCCCTTTCAAAACCCACCACCACAGCCCTTTGTGAAGAGTGAGACACTATGGTGTTATTTATATTCTGCCTAGAATACTGAGTCCCAGCTCACTGTCTCAATACTAGCTCTTCCCTCTGCCTAAAATGCTATTCTTCCTGAAATTTACATAAATCCTATATATCCCCTTCTCAGACAGGCCTTTTCTATCTAACATGTATCTACTCTAGCACATTGCCAATTTATTTTCTTTGTAACACTTCTCAGTACCTGATTTCATCTGATTTATTTTTGTTTACTTGTTTAATGTTTTCTTCCCTCCATACCACCAATTAGAATTTCTTGAGAATTTCCAGTAGCATCTGTTTCATTCACATATTGGCCTAGAACAGTACCTGGTCCATAGAAAATATTCAGTAAATATTTGTTGAATAGATAAATTGATGGATAGATGAATAATGAGTCACTACTCTCAATCCCTGCCATAAATGGATATCCCCAAGATTGGCTTGAAATAATTTTCTCAGTGTATGAAAATTTTCTCAGTGTATGTCGTTGGAGAGATGCAAATGAAAATAACAGGATACCACTCCACACCTATTAGAATGGCCTAAATCTGAAATGCTGTTTATAGTAGCTTTATTCTTAATAGCCTAAACTTGAAGTCCTTCAGTAGGTGAAGGGATAAATAAACTGTGGTACATCCAGACAAAAGGAACGCTATTCAGGGCCAAAAATAAATGAGCTACCATGCCACGAAAAGACATGGAGGAAACTTAAATGCATATTACTAAGTGAAAGAAGCCATTCTGAAAAGACCGCATTCTATATTACTCCAACTATGTGACATTCTGGAAAAGACAAAACCAAGGAGACAGTAAAATGATCAGTGGTTTCCAGGGGTGAGGGGGAGACAAAGAGAGGGATGAATAGGTAGAGCACAGAGGAGTTTTAGGGTAGTGCTTAGCTGGACCTGGGTTTGATCCCTGGGTTGGGAAGATCCCCTGGGGAAGGGAATGGCTACCCACTCCAGTAATCTTGACTGGAGAATTTCATGGACAGAGGAGCCTGTTGGGCTACAGTTCATGGCATTGCAAAGCTGGGGCTCCGAGGCTGGGCAAAATAGTCTGGAACCACAAGAACATGTCTGACAAAGGGTAGGGAAAGGCCTCTGGTCCAAAGCCATATATGGGATTTCCCTGGTGGTCTAGTGGTTAAGAGTCCACCTGGCAATGCAGGAGACGCCAGTTTGATCCCTGGTTTGAGAAGATCCACGTGCTGTGGAGCAAGTAAGCCCCTGTGCCACAACTACTGAGTCTGTGCTCTAGAGCCTGGGAGCTGCAACTACCGCTCCACACAAGGAGAAGCCCCCACACCACAACAGAGAGTAGCCCCCAATTGCTGCAACTACAGAAAGCCTGTGTGTGGCAACAAAGGTCCAGCATTGTCAAAAACAACGAATTAAATTAATAAATAAAAAAATTTAAGCCATATATATGCTCAGAATCCCAAAGACCTACAGAAAGCAACTGTTCAGGACAAAGCAAGCAAGAGAGCAAACTGGAGGGGCCAGGTTTGAGGAGACTTGGATTTAGAGGACAATTCCTGTCCTGTTTAGGAAGTTTCTTAGATGTTTCTTATGATGAAAGAACCTTGGCTGAGGAAGCAAGGAAGTGAATCAGCCTAACTTGAGTAGGGAGCATAATGATTGGGATGAAATATAAGAACAAGAGCAAATCGTATAGATAGTTTTGTTGGCAATTACCTAAACTCCGAATTGAGAGAAAGAGGGTGTGTGTGTGTGTGTGTCTGTGTGTGTCTGTGTGTGTCTGTGTGTGTGTGTGTCTGTGTGTGTGTGTGTCTCAGCTGTGGTGGGGCTAGAACTTCAGAAGTTTTCTAGGTGCAGAAACCAAAGCTACTATCAACAAACACGTGACTGGGCTCCAGAGGAGGCACCCCTGAGCCATGCTGGGGAGTGGCTCTGCCAGGCCCCCTGGTGGCCGTGAGTATATATCCACCCACACAGGTCATGCAGGCAAAGTGTGGAAGTGCAGCCTGAGTCCTGTCCGATGCTTTGTGATCCTCCTGGTACAGAAGACAATGGGAGGAGGCCGTGTAAGGAGTTGCTACGAGTCCATCTTCCCCCTCGCCCTCCCTACCCCCACCCCTCCTGCCCTGGAGGTTCTCATGAGACAGTTTCTCCTTGCTTCTCGAGTCCT
>SJYT01012886.1:93970-117669 GCA_006410635.1 Cephalophus harveyi
CGCTGTGGATGATAGCCACACTGCATTTTAGTCCACCGAGAAAGACTTGGCTAAAGCTAATGGACCCACTGGGCATTATTAACCTTCCCCTCCAGCCTACCAGAATCAGCCCCGCAATGAAGTGCAGGGGCTGGTGTTTACAGACACCCAAAGAGCTTGGACTGTCACCCAAAGAGCTTGAGAGTTGGTTACATTATGGCCAGATTTAGGCACTTTCCCCCAAGCAGCTGCATTCTGATGATGCTAGCAAGCTTCCTAATTATCATCTGAACTAGAGGTATATTGGGAACCTCAGGACAAGCGAGGTACACTTGAGGGTAGGGTGAATGGATTAGAAATGTATACATTTCTTTCCTCTATAAGCAACTTACCAAAGGCTTCAGAATTTTAAACAGAAACTTCTGTTTTTAAACAGGATCATTAGCTGGAACTCTAAGAAATCAAACCATGAAGGTTTGAACACCAGTGAGCACTTCATAAATGTTGTCTGGAATAAAGATATTCCATGAGATTCCCAAAGAGATGCAGAGCATTTGCCTTTGATGCCTGCGGCCAAACTTGCACTGTTACCACTTTGCTAGGAAGTGAAGCCTGTGGTGGGGATGAGACTGGAAGTAAGAGAGACCAGTCAGCCAGACAGAGGGGAGGAGGCCAACCCTCAGGGTTCAGATCTCTCTGCCCCAAAGCAGCTCCATCTCTAGAAAACCAAGGTGTCAAATCCTACCATTAATATCCCTTTAAAATGGCAAATTAAAAGGCAATGATACAGCTTTCTATATCAATGCTCCTTTCCCATTCTATGGATCCTGTCCCAACTTGGTGGTCTAACCTCTTAAGAACAATAGTAACAACAATAGTAACAACTAACACTAATACAGTAAGCACTATTCTAAGGGTTTTTTGTATATTAACTCATTAATCCTCACAACAATCCCATGAGGTAGTTGCTATGATCCCCACTCTACAGAAGGGTAAGCTGAGGCACACAAGTAACTTAATTGAGATTCCATATCTTTTAAGTGGTGGGACTAGAAATTAAACCCAGGTCTGCCCAACTGCAGTGTCCATTCCCTTAACCTCTGTATCAGTAGTTTTCAAAGCGTGGTCCTCAGCCTTGTCTCTCCACACCTGCCCCCGACCAGACCTAGTGAAACAAAAACTGGGGTGGGGGCCCAGCCCCCTGACTTTAACAAGCCACACAGGTGATTCTGATACACGTGATAGCTTGAGAAGTACTGCTCTATATGACACCACCTGTCACTAAAAGTTGGCTGCAGGTGTAGATCATCAGCTCACAAAGAATACTGCCCAGTCAGGAGGCAGTTTGATTTCCTGCCATTTGATGTTTTCTGATGAAACTGGAGTATGAGAACATGATTCAGTTTGGTTGTGGGCTTGGATTAATCTTGAATGCTTTGGTATCACTCCTTACTCCTAGCAAAATTCCAAGACACTTTTTAGATCCAGAAATCAAAGGCATTCAAGTCATTGTATAATTGACAAAAACCACTCATTGAGTCCATCCTCCTTCCTCCAAAAATGTACACACAACCATCTTGAGGCCAGCAAGTGAGTATCTCTTTATTTTTTTTTTTTATTTTTAGATTTTTAAAAGGGTGAGTATCTCTTTAAAAAGAAAAAAAAAGGGACTTCCCTAGTGGTTCAGTGGTTAAGACTTTGCCTTCCAATGCAGGGGGTGCAGGTTTGATTCATGGTCAGGGAGCTAAGATCCCATAGGTCTCATGGCCAAAAAACAACAAAAATTGAAACAGAAGCAATACTGTAACAAAATTCAATAAAGACTTTAAGAAAGAATCGTTGTTGTTGTTCAGTTACTAAGTTATGTCTGATTCTTTGTGACCCCATGGACTGCAGCACACCAGGCTTCCCTGTCCTTCACCATCTCCCAGAGTTTGCTCAAATTCATGTCCATTGAGTCGGTGATACCATGCAACCATCTCATTCTCTGTCACCCCCTTCTCCTCCTGCCCTCAATATTTCCCAACATCAGGGTGTTTTCCAATGGGTCACCTCTTCACATCAGGTGGCCAAAGTATTGGAGCTTCAGCTTCAGCGTCAGTCCTTCTAACGAATATTCAGGATTGATTTCCTTTACAATTGACTGATTTGATCTCCTTGCAGTCTAAGGGACTCTCAAGAGTCTTCTCCAATACCAGAGTTCAAAAGCATCAATTCTTCTGTGCTCAGCCTTCTTTATGGTCCAACTCTCACATCCATACGTGACTACTGGAAAAACCACAACTTTGACTATATGGACCTTTGTCAGCAAAGTGATGTCTCTACTTTTTAATATGCTTTCAAGGTTTGTCATAGCTTTAGTGAAATAAACTTTTCCAAGGTCCCCTAAGTAGAAAGTGACAGATACTAGCTGGGTTCTAAACCCAGAAGGTCTGCTGCCAGAGCCGTCCAAGGAATAACACCATGCTTGCTGCCTCTCTTTGGGAAATTCCTCCTATTTCACTTTTATTTTCCCCTCCTCGTCTCTACACACATTAGCCTCCCCAGGAAGTCCTACAGTAGAGTAACTGTATAATCCAACTGTATTGTCAAATCCATTGTATAATGCAATGTCTCCCAAACTTACTTGATCAGGGAACCCTTTTTTTTTGTCTACCACCTACTAAATTTGCCTGGCACAACTGGTCTTAGAACTACATTTGGGGAAAACCTTTTTTTTGGCCAGGAAGATAACTCTCTAACTCAATCTTTAAGCCACTGTGAGAAAGTAGATGGACCAATGGGGGGAAAGTGTGTGTGTGTGTGTGTGTGTGTGTGTGCATGTGTGTGCGTGCGCATGTGTGTGTGTGTGTACTGTAGAACATATATAAGCATTTACTCTTGTTGCTGGCGGTGGTGTCATTCTTGATGTGTACCTAACGTCTTTACCACATCTTTGGTTAACCTTGAAGGGCAAGACAGACAGATGATCTTGAGGGAAAGAAGGTTGTTTTACTTAGAGCACCAGATACAACTTGTGTCACTGACAGCAAAGGTATGACGCCACCATCTCAGCCCTTTGCACAGCCAGCACTTTGTAAGAGGGAAGCAGAGCTATGCCACCCACTCCAGGACATGTGGTTTGCCATCTCCATGCACACTGGTAATAATGGGCGGCTTCCCCCTCACTGCCCCTGCCTCCCCCAGCCCCTCACCTAGAAGCTCCAGAGTGCTTACCACCTTCATCCAAATAGCCAGATGGAGCTGTAGAGTCACGTTCAGTAACCTCTCTTTCAAATGTCCGTGCTTCCAGGAATTCTGCCTGATGGCATGGAGTAATGAGCTTTTGGGGCATGGGAGCAGGAGGAGGGAGGATTCTACCTTTGACAATTAGCACCTCACACAGGGGAACAGAAGTAGGAAGGGCTCCAGATTATAGGGTAAACTGTCATCAATCTGACATTTGGTGTCAGCTTGCTAATCTGAAATTCCCCAAATCATATCAAGCTACAGGTAAAAAAAAAAAAAAAACAATTGTCATAAACAACATTTCTCTGATTTTCACACAAACCCATTGTTATGATACCACCACTATTTCTCAGGGGTTGTCTCAGGTCTATTCATAAAGAAGGCTTCTCAGCCTTATGGACTTCTTAGACCTTCACCACCTACAGAAGCCACATCCCAGGCACGTCATCACTGCTAGCAGTGCTCACCATGAATGATAAGGGCATTAATGCTTGTACCAAGGATACCACTTAACCCTGTTCCCAAAGCCTCCAGTACATTAAGCCACTGATGCTGCTTTGCACTACTCATTTTTTTTTCCGCACTGAATTGCATGTGGAATCTTATTAATAGTTCCCTGACTAGGTATTGAACCGCGGCCTCCTGTATTGAAAGCACTGAGTCTTAACCACTGGACCACCAGGGAAGTCCCTACCCTGCACTACTCTTAAAACAAAATGGCCCTCTGTGCTGCCCCTGGTGTCACTGATGTACCACAACCCTCTAAGTGCCAAAGCTGAGTTCTGTTCCCTGGAAACCCCATGTGCCAGAGTTGGCTATGTTCTGAGCCAATGCTCAATCAGGTCACCATAAAAGCTGTGCTGCTTTATCTCCCTTCCAATGTCTCACAGAGTTCTTTAGAGAAACTGCTTTTTTTTTTCCTGGTTTTATCTTCTTTGGGGGCTTCTCAGATGGCTCAGTGGTAAAGAATGCACTTGCAATGCAAGAGACAGAGGTTTGATCCTTGGATTGGGAAGATTTCCCCGGAGAAGGAAATGGCAACCCACTCCAGTATTCTTTCCTGGGAAATTCCATGGACAGAGGAACCTGGCAAGCTACAGTCCACGGGGTCACAAAAGAGTCGGACACCACTTAGCAACTACACAATAATCTTGTTTTATTTTCACAATCCCTTCACCCTCTGTGTCTATTTAGATACAAATCCTTAGGGAACTAGACCAATGGGTAAATCTGAGTGGCAGGCAATAGATTATACTCAGATTTTCCCAAGCCCTCTAACAACTAAGGCACTATTATTGTACCTAGCATGTGAACATGACTCTCAGAAGTCTCCTTGGTAACCCATGGAGGCATGGGATGGAGGCTCTTTACAGCATGTCCAAAGAGACCTGAATCCTGGTAGAGAAATCCAGCCTAGGCTCTCTATAGTTTCGCTTCTACAAGAGATTTTATTCCCAGTACATCTTTCTTTCAAACCAACCCAAAAGACCACAGGATTGGACTAGGCAGAAGATGACCAGAATTCAAATTCCAGTTCTATCAGTTATCAGTCATTTGAGTCCTAGGCAGGCCGCTGAACCTCCACCTGCTACGATAATAATAACTCTCCTGACTATCTCCAGGCTTGCCCATTCAAGAAATACATATTGAGCTTCTTTCTAAAAGATAGAGGACACAGTGCTAGGCCTATTGCAGATGTAAAGAATAGTCACTGATTTTGCTAGGTATCAGCATGCAAACTAACAATATTTTTGAGAAAATATTAGTTGAGTTCTTATTATTTGTCCTGCACTTTACATGTGATCTCATTCCCCACAATAGCCCTATAAGATGAGCATGATTAAGCCCATTTTATAAATGAGTATAACAGAAGCTCAGGGAAGATCATAAACTTACTCAAGCCACACATCTAGTACATGGTGGAACTGGGATTCTTCCACCAGACCATCCTGCCTCATGTATATAGGGAGCTATAATACAAGGTAGAAAGCGATTCATCTCATAAGGCATAGATGAAGTGCCACGGAATCAAATGAGATGCATATGAAAGTGTTTTATAAACAGTCAAGCTGACACAATTGTAAGGTGTTTCTGTTATTATCAATAGGGTAAGTACTCTATAAAATATGCTAGCTGTAAAGTTCCATCTGTAAATAGGAGTTAACCAAGCCTTATAGAGGTGTAAAAGAAAGGAGTATTTAATTTCAGCTGCAACAGATCATTGGAAGGCAACTGGTGCCTCAAATTCAATCACTATTCTAAATAGCCCCGCATGTGTATATGGCCGTGGGTAATCCGTGTGGACAGATCAAGAGCCTCCAGAGCTCAATGGCAGCACCCAAGCAGAATGAAAATGAGTCCAGCACATTGCCACATGCTGGATGGAACTCTCAAGAGGACATATTAGGATGGGTTATTAAGATCACTTGGTGAAGCGGGACCTTGTTCAGGATGTGTGGACCACTGTGGCCACTATGGGCAAGACCGTGTACCCCAGCAGGGTGTAGAGAGCTTGTTTTTGAATGGGGACTGATGCAGAGGCTCTTTGCTGTGAGTTCAAGGTGTAATAATCGTAGCTCATATATACTGAGCACCTCCTATGTGCCAAGCACTGAGCTAAGGACAGAGTACATCTTGAGTTATCCTATTGTGATGAAGCCAACTCTATTTTGCCTCTTTCTACTGTTCATGGGGTTCTCAAGGCAAGAATACTGAAGTGATTTGCCATTCTCTCCTCCAGGAGGAGAGGAGAAGAGAAGAAGGGGACAACAGAGGATGAGATGGTTGGATGGCATCACTGACTCAATGGACATGAGTCTGAGCAGACTCCAGGGGATAGTGAAGGACAGGGGAACCTGGTGTGCTGCAGTCCATGGGGTCACAAAGAGTTGGACACAACTTAGCAACTGAACAACAACCCTATTTATCTGATTAAGAACACGTGTTTTGAAGTTATACCAGTCACTGTTTATTTTACATTGGATAAGTTAATTCAGCTCTCTGAGACCCAGTTTCCTAATCTGTAAAATAGAGATCCTAATGACTACCTCAGAGAGTTGTCATGAGAATTAAGTCAATGAATTTAATAATAAAGCAGTTAATACTATACCCATGGCTTCCCTGGTGGTCCAGGGGTTGAAAATTCACCTTGCAATGCAGGGGACACTGGTTCGATCCCTGGACAGGGAGGATCTGACGTGCCATGGAGCAACTAAGCCCATGGGGCCAACTACTGAGCCTGGGAGCACCTAGAGCCCGTGCTCTGCAATGAGAAGCCCACACACCACAACTAGAGAGCAGGCCCCACGCACCACAAACAGAGAAAGCCCGCACACAGCAACAAAGACCCAGTACAGCCAAAAATAATCTCAAATAAATTTTTTAAAGTAAACAAAAAAATACTATACCCAGCACATAGGAAATGTTCAATAACTGATAATATTGTTGTCATATTTTTCTCCTGAAAGTTCAGCATGGATCATTCTCTTGACTTCTAGGAAATAGTGCTAGAAAGTCCATTCTAGGCATAACAAGTTACCCTAAAATTTAGCAGCTTAGAATAACACATTTATTATCTCACTGTTTTTGTGGGTCAAGAATCTAAGCATGGCTAAACAGGGTCTTCTGCCCTAGTGTTTCCCACAGGCTATAATCAAGATATTAGCCAGGGCCGGGGTAGCATCTCAAGGCTTGACTGAGGGAGGATCCGCTTCCAAGCTCATTCATGTGCTGTTGGCAGGACTCAGGTCTTCACAGGCTGTCAGCAGGAGTTTCCTCACTTGCTATTGGCTGGAAGCCATGCTTGGTTCCTTGCCAAACAGACCTCTTCAACATGGCATCCTGTTTTGGCAAAGCCAGCAAAAGAGAGAGACAGCTAGCAAGATGGAAGTCACAGTCTTGTAATCTAGTCACAGAAGTGATACCACACCATTTTGGCTGTATTCTATTCCTTAGAAGTACGTAACTGGATCCAGCTCAAAGAGGATTACACGAGGGCATGAATAGCAGGACCTGGGGGTCACTGAGAGCCATCTTAGATGTTGTCTTCCACACTGAGAAAGGTAATAAACACAAGAGTCAAAGAGAAACTCTTAAAATGCTTTGGTATATAAAATTAAGATTCAGAGTGAACTGTGAAAATAACTATAGGCTATTAAGGGAACAATTAATAAGGACAGATATTACTAAGTTCTTGGGAGGTTTTGTTTCCCTCAGTGATAATAAAAGGATGGGGGGGGTGTTTGTTTTTTGATAAATGTGTAGCTTGCTTGAGTTCATTTCATAATAAGATTTTCACAAGGAACTGTATACAAAACCCTGTAATAACCTATAATGGAAAAGAATCTGTAAACGAGTGTGTGTGTAGGGGTAGGGGGGCGGGGCAGGAGAGAGAGCTTCCCTGGTGGCTCAAATGATAAAGAATCTGCCTGCAATGCAGGAGATCCAAGTTTGATTCCTGGGTCAGGAAGATCCCCTGGAGAAGGAAATGGCAACCCACTCCAGTATTCTTGCCTGGAGAATTCCATGAACAGAGGAGCTTGGTGGGCTATAAAACATTGGATTGCAAAGAGTCAGACACGACTGAGTAACTAACACACACACACACACACACACATATATATATACACATACATATACATATATATGTATAACTGAATCACTTTGCTGTATACCTGAAACTAACACAACACTGTAAATCAACTATATTTCAATTTTTAAATATATTAAAAAATAAAGAAAGAAGATTCTAATCATGATCATACCCATTTTACAGATGAGGAAACTGTGGCCCAGAGAGAGCTTACACTGGGTCCTTAAAGAGTAAAGTTGTATTGGAATCCAAGTCTGTTCAACTCCAAAATCTTTTTCTGCAGCAGCAGCAGCTATATCTAGTTGCCCCCCCCCCAATATTTAGCAAATTAGTGTGATTTGTTCCAGTTTCGTGTTCATGTTTTAGTTTTGTTCAACACCTTACTTTTGACTACATACTCTGGACTTCCCTGGTGGCTCAGTTGGTACAGAATCCACATGCAATGCAGGAGACCCAGGTTCAATCCCTGGGTGGGGAAGATCCCTTGGACAGGGAAATGGCAACTCACTCCAGAATTCTTGCCTGGAAAATCCCACGGACAGAGGAGCCTGGCGGGCTACAATCCATGAGGTCACAAAGAGTCAGACACAAATTAGCAACTAAACCACCACCACCATATACATATATACCCTACCTTTACCTCCCACACCCATAATCCTTGTCATAAACTTTTCCCCTCCCAAACTGATAGTTTTTGTTTAGAAATTTAACACCAATTCTTTAGAGCTTAGAGCAAAACATTTTTTTTTAATAAATATATATTTTTTTGTGTTCCTGTGGTCCTCAGGTGCTAGGTGATATTTTGTTAATTCTTTTATGAAAGTAAAAATACTAATCAGGATTTCTATTTTGTACCATTCTGGACCATACCAGCAATCTGGCCAGTTTTGCTAGATTTTCAGCATAATTCAAAAATTTGTACACACTAAGAGTACAGAGCACCTTGGTACTGAAAAGTAAAAGTGGAGAACAAAGGGATTTATCATGGGAGTAACCCACACTCCATTACAAGGATTTTTTTAAGCAAACAAAGCAAATTTTGCAAGCATACCTATAGCCATCATTGACTGAAAAGCCAGTGTATATACACAAGGAACTAAGCTCATTAGATACTGAGCAGGATACAACCCTCTATAAGACATAGGAGATTCCTGTGTCTCAGGGAGCAGAGCTGTTCAGCCTGTACCCAAGTGAGCATCAGTTCCTCCAAGAAGACATTTCCAGATGGAGTCACTTCCTATCCAGATTAACTGCTTGACACTACAGGATGAATTCTTTACATCACTAGGTTTTTCATGGGTATATAAAACATCATATCCATCCCGTCCTCACCTGTGTTTGGATCTTGGCGACGGTGTTATTTGCCAAGGCAGGATTTCTCAGTTAGACTGGAGGCATCAGTATGTATCACATGCTTCCACTTATCTTTGAAGGGTATATATGGAGCACTATAGCTCAGATTATTTCTGGAAGGGAATGCAAAAAAAATAACATTTGCCTCTAGAGAGGGAAGGATTGAGAACTGTGAATCTAGAGTAGGTAGGAGAGGAAGACTCACTTTTCACTGTATGATCTTTTGTATAATTTGAACTTGTTACTATATTTATGTATTACATTTTGCCTAAAATACTTCAAATAATTTTTAAAGATTCAAGAAACAAATCAGGAGTTCTTAACTAGGCATGAAATCAGAAGTTCTTATAGAGCTTTTGGCAAAAAACCATGTAGAGGCAGTTTAACCTTAATAGTTGGGACTGGGACTCTGGAGTCAGATTACATGGGTTTGAATATCTCCACCACTGGGCATGACATGGGGAAAATAATTTAACCTCTCTAAGCCTCCGTTTCCTCCTCTGTAAATGGTGACTCTGTGGTAAAATCTGCTTTTCTGAGAACTAGGATGAAAGGAGGAGACTTTGGCAAGAGGTGATCCTTCCTGGGATTTGACTCAATGGGTAAAGCAAGGGAAAAAGTGGCTCTGATCCATCATCCCACACTTCCATGTTGGGTCTATGGATCTGAAATTAACAAATGATAATAATGAGACCTGTTTCCCTGAAGCCTCATTTGCTTTCTACAGTAGTCTCTATTGCCTTTACTTTGCTTAAAATTGGACCACTGTCTTTCTAGTCTTACGAGCATGTTGGTGATGAAAAATTGTAGAACACTATTTGCCATTAATTCCTTGAGTATTGGAAGGCATGCTTGGTCATCTGATGTTAGAGCAGAAGAAAGGAGTGGAATGAATTGAGAATTGGGCAAACCTCCACACAGCTGGCCAGAGAAGTCCTAAGTACAAGGCTACCCCTTCTACCCTTCTCCTGCACCCATGCTCCAAATCCAGGGTGCCAAAGCTAATCCATCTGAACTGGATTCTCAATGAGCTTCCACTCCCTGCAGCAATTTCACAGCAGCATCTTTTAGAATTTAAAATAGCTCAGCTGTAATTCTATCAACTCCACTAGCTTTGTTCATAGTGATGCTTCCTAAGGCCCACTTGACTTCACATTCCAGGATGTCAGGTTCTAGGTGAGTGATCACACCATCGTGGTTATCTGGGTCATGAAGATATTCTTTGTATAGTACTTCTGTGTATTCTTATCACCTCTTCTTAATATCTTCTGCTTCTGTTAGGTTCATACCATTTCTGTCCTTTATTGTGTCCATCTTTGTATGAAATGTCCCTTGGTATCTCTAATTTTTCTTAAAGAGATCTCTAGTCTTTCCCATTCTGTTGTTTTCCTCTATTTCTTTGTATTGATCACTGAGAAAGGCTTTCTTATCTCTCCTAGCTATTCTTTGCAACTCTGCATTCAGATAGGTATACCTTTCCTTTTCTCCTTTGCCTTTCACTTCTCTTCTTTTCTCAGCTGGGGAAGAGAAAGGCCTCCTCAGACAACCATTTTGCCTTTTTGCATTTCTTTTTCTTGGGAATGGTCTTGATCACCACATCCTGTACAATATCACAAACCTCCATCCATAGTTCTTCAGGCACTTTGTCTATCAAATCTAATCCCTTGAATCTATTTGTCACTTCCACTGTATAATCGTAAGGAATTTCATTTAGGTCATACCTGAATGGTCTAGTGGTTTTCCCTTTCTTCAATTTAAATCTAAATTTGGCAATCAGAAGTTCATGATCTGAGCCACAGTCAGCTCCTAGTCTTGTTTTTGCTGACTGTATAGAGCTTCTCCATCTGCAAAGAATATAATCAATCTGGTTTTGGTATTGACCATTTGGTGATGTCCATGTGTAGAGTCGTCTCTTGTGTTGTTGGAAGAAGGTGTTTGCTATGACCAGCGCATTCTCTTGGCAAAATTCTGTTAGTCTTTGCCTTTGGCAAATTTCATATTCCAAGGCCAAACTTGCCTGTTACTCCAGGTATCTCTTGACTTCCTACTTTTGCATTCCAGTCCCCTATAATGAAAAGGACATCTTTTTTGGGTGTTAGTTCTAGAAGGTCTTGTAGGTCTTCATAGAACCATTCAACTTCAGCTTCTTCAGAATTACTGGTGGGGGCATAGACTTGGATTACTGTGATATTGAATAGTTTGCCTTGGAAACAGAGATCATTCTATCATTTTTGAGACTGCACCCAAGTACTGCATTTCAGACTCTTTTGTTGACTATAAGGGCTACTCCATTTCTTCTAAGGGATTCTTCCCCACAGTAGCAGGTATAATGGTCATCTGAGTTAAATTCACCCATTTCAGTCCATTTTAGTTGGCTGATTCCTAAAATGTCAATGTTCACTCTTGCCATCTCCTGTTTGACCACTTCCAATTGACCTTGATTCATGAACCTAACATTCCAGGTTCCTATGCAGTATCGTTCTTCACAGCACTGGACTTCACTTCCATCACCTGTCACATCCACAACTGTGTGTTGTTCCTGTAGAACTCACAGTGAGGCTGCTTGGAATATTAGACGTGAAAAGAAATTCTCCCTTTTCACTAGCAAAGCATTTAATAAGGAAAGACAGAGGCCGCGAGACTCTTGAAGGCAAAGGGGTCTTCTTGGTTTTATAGTAGCAATACACATCACATTCCTTAACTGGTTATTTATAATAGTAAGAACAGGTAACAGTTCAGTTCAGTTCAGTTCAGTCGCTCAGTCGTGTCCGACTCTTTGCGACCCCATGAATCGCAGCACGCCAGGCCTCCCTGTTCATCACCATCTCTCGGAGTTCACTCAGACTCACATACATTGAGTCAGTGATGCCATCCAGCCATCTCATCCTCGGTCGTCCCCTTCTCCTCCTGCCCCCAATCCCTCCCAGCATCAGGTAACAGTTACTGAACACTTTATTATGTTCAGGGGGCTTCCCAGGTGGCTCAATGATAAAGAATCTGCCTGCCAATGCAGGAGACGCAGATTCAGTCCCTGGGTTGGGAAGATAACCTGGAGAAGGGAATGGCAACCCACTCCAGTACTCCTGCCTGGGAAATCACATGGACAGAGGAGCCTGGCAGGTTACAGTCCATGGGGTCAGAAAAAGTCGGACATGACTGAGCATGAGGCTTCCCTTCCCTATAATCTTGTAAGACAACTATTATTATTACCCACCCCCCATTTCATGGTTGAAAAGACTGAGGCCAGAAAGGCAAAATGATTTGCCAGTGATGACTTAGCTGTTCGTTTAAGGAACAGAAATAAAATTCAGTTCTATCCAACTCCAAAATTGACATATTTAACCACTCAGTCTCTAATGCCAAGACCAAAAGAAGAGATATGATTGGACTTGTCTAAAATTGTGTTTGTGTATGTGAGGGTTTGGGGGATTTTCTGTGTATTTGTATATAAAAAGGAAGAAGATTTTATTTTCCAGTCTATTTGGTCTCAGGAAGCAAATGCTGTGAATTAGTAGCATGGTAGATTTCTAGCCTGGCCAACTGATATGTGTCAAAATAAAAAAAATCAGTGTGTTAGAACTACTGTCTTTTTATCAAATAATATAAAGAAGTAATTTCTCCCTCTAAAGTTAACATCTAAAGAGATTACCCAGCACCCAATTCCTTCTCAGGGGTGGAATCCCACTCTTGGTATCATCTCCAAAGCCCATATTTCTGCCTTGGCAGGGTAGATAGCCAGATCTTTTAGTCCCAGTAACGAAATAGACATCAGTAATTCTGACATTCTCTGCTCTGCTCAGAGATCCTTCAGTCCTTTCTCCTCCTTTTCACTAGATTCCTTGAAAATGTTCCCCAAAATACATTTCAATTCCCCCAAACACAAAGCCTTCTTCCCAACCACCCATGATCAAATTGCTATTAGTGACCAAAAAAAAAAAAAACCAACCCAACCTCATAGATAGATGATTTTATTTGCAAAACAAAAATGCAGACACAGATGTGGAGAACAAATGTATGGACACCAAGGAGGAGAAGGGGATTGGGATGATCTGGGAGGTTGGGATTGACATGTATATACTATTATGTGTAAAATAGATAACTAATGAGAACCTACTTATAGCTTAGGAAACTCTACTCAATATTCTGTGGTGACCTAAATGGGAAAGAAATCCAAAAAATGAGGGGATACACAAACACACACACACATATATGTAGCTGATTCACTTTGCTGTATAGTAGAAATGAACACAACATTGTAAAGCAACTATACTCCAATAAAAATTATTTTTTAAAAAACCTTGATCAGTACATTTTACTACTTTTTGAGGGAAATACAGGTAACTAAAATCTGTTCCCTTACAGCCAACAACTCTGTTCATAGTGCAGAACCAGATATGGCCTCTCTGAGAGAGAGGAAAGAGGTAAACAGAATTCTCAGAAGCATAGAAATACTTTCCTCTCAAGCTACTCTCCTTCACATGACTGAGCTGTCAGGGCTAGAAGCAGAGGCGGAAGGTGGGCTAGGTATGAAAAAACTAGCTTTCCCATCAGAGTTAAGCAAAGGGGAATTCGTGCCCAATGCAACCAGATATTCAAGTGCTCTCTCCATTTTGCTCTCTCACTCTGCAATTTTTATTCTCACCATTTTTAGTCATTTTCTATGTGGCTCCAACACACACAGGCTCATACACACATCCTGCTCCATAGCTTCTCTGTCCCTGGTTCCACTCTGTCAATATGACTTCCAGTTTGCCAGTGCAACTACAAAGAAATACCATAGATATGGTCTACATTTGCATACAGATCAGAAACTGTTCCATTTTTTGTACATATAATCACAGACACACACACACATACCCCAACACCTACATCTCCTATAGGGACATCTCCCTTTTCACAAAAGGATGTTCCTGAAAATTCAGCAAATATGAAAATTTTTACAGGTGAAAGTCAATTTTTTTAATTTAAATTTATTTATTTTAATTGGAGGCTAATTACTTTACAACATTGTATTGGTTTTGCCATACATCAACATGAATCTGCCACGGGTGTACACGTGTTCCCAATCCTGAACTCCCCTCCCACCTCCCTCCCCATACCATCCCTCTGGGCCATCCCAGTGCACCAGCCCCGAGCATCCTGTATCCTGCATCGAACCTGGACTGGCAATTCATTTCTTATATGATATTATACATGTTTCAATGCCATTCTCCCAAATCATCCCACCCTCTCCCTCTCCCACAGAGTCCAAAGGTGGTGTTGGAGCAGATTCTTGAGAGTCTCTTGGACTGCAAGGAGATCCAACCAGTCCATTCTGAAGGAGATCAGCCCTGGGATTTCTTTGGAAGGAATGATGCTAAAGCTGAAACTCCAATACTTTGGCCACCTCATGAGAAGAGTTGACTCATTGGAAAAGACCCTGATGCTGGGAGGGATTGGGGGCAGGAGGAGAAGGGGACGACAGAGGGTGAGATGGCTGGATGGCATCACCGACTCGATGGACCTGAGTTTGAGTGAACTCCGGGAGTTGGTGATGGACAGGGAGGCCTGGTGTGCTGCAGTTCATGGGGTTGCAAAGAGTTGGACGCGACTGAGCAACTGAACTGAACTGAATTGTGAAGACAAGACTTCCCATATAAAGTATAAGGCAGTGTACCAGGCAGAATTTTGAGATGACCCCCTAGTGTGCATATATCTTCTCTTAGTTATTCACACACAAACCTAGGTGCTGTTTAAAGAGATTTTGCAGATATAATTACAGTTCCAAATTAGTTGATCCTAAAATGGGGAGATTATCTGAGTGGACCTGACCTATGACATGAGCCTTTAAATCTGAGATTTTATTTCTTTCATCAGTGTCTTCTAATTTTCTGTATATAGCTCCTTTGTCTCCTTAGGTAGGTTTATTCCTAGGTATTTTATTCTTTCTTTTGCAATGGTAAATGGGATTGATTCCTTAAATTCTCTTTCTGATTTTTCATTGTTAGTGCATAGGAATGCAAGTGATTTCTGTGTATTGATTTTGTATCCTGTGGCTTTACTAAATTCACTGATTAGCTCTAGTAATTTTGTGATAGTATCTTTAGAGTTTTCTATGTATAGTAGCATGTCATCTACAAACAGAGTTTTATATCTTCTTTTCCAATCTGGATTCATTTTATTTCTTTTTCTTCTCTGATTGCTGTTGCTAGGACTTTCAAAACTATGTTGAATAACAGTGGTAAGAGTGGGCACTCTTGTCTTGTAACTGATCTAGAGGGAAGAAATCAAAGATGACATAAACAGATGGAGATATATTACATGCCCCTGGGCTGAAAGAATCAATATTGTGAAAATTATTATCCTACCAAATGCAATCTACAGATTCAATGTAATCCCTATCAAATTACCAATGGCATTTTTCACAGATCTAGAACAAAAAATTTCACAGTTCATATGGAAATGATATGAATAGCCAAAGCAATCTTGAGAAAGAAGAATGGAGCTGGAGGAATCAACCTTCCTAACTTCAGACTATACTACAAAGTTACAGTCATCAAGACAGTATGGTACTGGCACAAAAACAGATATATAGACCAATGGAACAAGACAGAAAGCCCAGAGATAAACTCACTCACCTATGGGCACCTTATTTTTGACAAAGAAGACAAGAATATACAATGGGGAAAAGACTGTCTCTTCAATAATTGGTGCTGGGAGAACCAGACAGCTACATGTAAAAGAATGAAATTAGAACACTTCCTAACACCATACACACCAGAAACTATAAAACTCTTAAAGGGAAACATAGGCAGAACACTATGACATAAATCACAGCAAGTTCCTCTATTACCCACCTCCAGAGGAATGGAAATAAAAACAAAAATAAATAAGTAGGACCTAATTAAACTTAAAAACTTTCACACAGCAAAGGAAAATATAAACAAGGAAACTATAACAAGACAACCCTCAGAATGGTAGATAATAATGGCAAATGAAACAACTGACAAAGGATTAATTTCCAAAATATACAAGCAGCTCATACAACTCAATACCAGAAAAACAAACAAACCAATCAAAAAGTGGGCAAAAGACCTAAACAGACATTTCTCCAAAGATTTACAGATGGCTAATAAACACATAAAAAGATGCTCAACATTGTTCATTATTAGATAAATGTGAATCAAATCACCTCACACTGATCAGAATGGCCATCATCAAAAAAAAAAAAAAAAATCCACAAACAATAAATGCTGGAGAAAGTGCAGAGAAAAGGAAACCTGCCAGGAGCCAGTGTGAGGAATTCTGCTCATGGCAAAGGTCATGAGGAAGGAAGCCCAACAAAACGCAAAGGCGTGATATAGCTTCAGGGGTTCCCCCTGAGTTTTCCTGAACATCTACCCCCCAAAACCAGAGTCTGCCTGCCTTATTGTACTGTGCTTTCCACTCTTCTGACATTTTCTGGAAAAAAGTTAATTCAGGGCTTCAGTCTCCTGCATATGAAAGGAATATTTCAGCTCAAACCCCTCTGATGGCTCTCTAACTTGCCTGACAGGTTCCCCTCGATGCCAGGGGCCAGCGTGAGGAACTCCACCCATGGCAAAGGTCATGAGGAAGGAAGCTTGGCATACGCAAAGGCATGATCAAGCCTCAGGAAACCCCCTGTTCCTGAGCATCTAACCCCAAAACCAGAGTCTGTTTTATGCTCTCACCTACACCTCTGACTTTATGGGGGGCTCTCCCCCATAACCATTACTCTCGGAGAAGGAGTTAACTTGCAGCTCCAAGTTAATAAAAATTCCTGGGCGTGACAAGAGTGTTTCAACTTACCAACTCTGAAGGTTATCTAGCCTGCCTGTATGGGTTCGTCAGGCCACATGTGATTGTTGACAGCCTCCCAGCCATGAGAGGCACGAGATGTTTTAGACTTACTAAAGGCAAATTCTTTGGGGAAGTTAGAAATTATTAGTATAGTGGGTTGGTTAGGAATTATATTGGTGAAGGGTTTTTTCATTTGTTGTGCCAATAATTACTGCTAATTCCCTGCCCTGGGTGTGACAAGGGTCTCTCAGGTCAAACCTCTCTGCTGACGGACTAGCTTGTGTGACAACCTCTCAACCATAAACAGCACAGAGAGTTTTGGAGGATTTTGAGAGTCTTAATTAGCATAGGGCTTTTCTCATTGTTGAGTCAATGATTGCCGCCAGGCCTCCATATCCTTAGGCACCTGGGAATATATTAATCAATGTATTTGGAATGTAGAAAAAGAAATATAGTAGCTTTTGATGTTAGCAATACTAGACTTTTTGAGTTAATGAATTTTCTCTTTTGATATAGATCACTGTACTTTGTTATAAATCACTGTGTCCTTGCTATGTAAAAATGTAACTTTATCACTATCTTAAGACTAAATAGATCTTAAGGGGAACATTGGTGAAAGGATTTTCATTTGTTGGGCTGATGTTTGCTGCTAAATCTCCATATTCCCTGCCCTTATAATGAATATAACTAGCATATAGGAGAAATAAGTATGAACCTTTAAGATTAATCATGTTAACCTTGGGTTAAATAAATTCCTTTCTTGATTGTAACTCACTAGAAAGATGGTAACGATAACCCTGTATGCGAGACAGCAAAAGAGACACAGATGTATAGAACAGTCTTTTGGACTCTGTGAAAGTCAATCTTAATTCTAATTTTAGGGACTTTCTTAAATCATTTTCATGCTTACACACTTTTATTACAGTAAATAAAATTTTCTTTGATAGCGGGCACAAAAAAATAAATAAAACATGGATGAAATACTTTACAAGCTGTAAAACATTACCAAATACTAGTTATCATCATTATTCACTAAGCAGGTAGGAGTGATAATGGGTACAATTTTAACGGCTTTGCTGTAAGCCAGTATTACAATATGAAGAGATGGTGATGAACAGGGAGGCCTGGCGTGCTGCGATTCATGGGGTCGCAAAGAGTCGGACACGACTGAGCAACTGAACTGAACTGAACTGAATCCTTCCTTAATGTAAACATTTATACAAATGGGTTAGAATACATTGAATACAATGTAAGTCTCATTACATTGGAGCAAATCTACTTACATTAGACTGTGATTGCTCTTCATTTCTATTATATCCAAACTGGATTATAAATTTTTTAAAACAAAGATGGGTATGGCATTAAAAGACAAAGCATTGAATAAAAAAAATGTAAACATTTATACAAATGGGTTAGAATACATTGAATACAATGTAAGTCTCATTACATTGGAGCAAATCTACTTACATTAGACTGTGATTGCTCTTCATTTCTATTATATCCAAACTGGATTATAAATTTTTTAAAACAAAGATGGGTATGGCATTAAAAGACAAAGCATTGAATAAAAAGGGGTTTTAATTCCTTCTCTATTATCAACTGATTGTTTTCCATTGTTCCAAGTTCCTCATATGTATTTTTTAAGTGGTCATAATACCATCCTGCCCATTTAATAATATATGTGAAGACAAAAAGGTCTGTCTAGTCAAGGCTATGGTTTTTCCAGTGGTCATGTATGGATGTGAGAGTTGGACTGTGAAGAAAGCTGAGTGCCAAAGAATTGATGCTTTTGAACGGTGGTGTTGGAGCAGATTCTTGAGAGTCTCTTGGACTGCAAGGAGATCCAACCAGTCCATTCTGAAGGAGATCAGCCCTGGGATTTCTTTGGAAGGAATGATGCTAAAGCTGAAACTCCAATACTTTGGAACCTGATTTTGATAAAGGTCAGGACTGCTGACCCCCACGTGACTCTGTATTCATCCTTATGTGTAAAAAAAGGTATATAAGCAAACCTAAAAAATAAAGAAATGGGATCAGTTCCTGGAAAGACTGACTCCCCCATGTCATTCTTTCTTGCTCCCCGTTTTTCTGGCTGAATTCCCATCTGGAGCATGGATGCTATTCCACATAAACCAAGTTATTCAGCCTCTTTTTCTCCACTAATTTTCCTACTACACTATCCGTTTCTAATCTCTCTCTATATCTGTAATTAAATATGTATTTTTCCAAGGACGCTGACTCCGTCCCCACCTTCGAATCACCCTGGATCCACCGGGGCTGGACCCCGGCACCTGGACTTTTTACAATTTGTGAATTGCTTACAGCCCCCCCCAACTGCCAGATGCACAAAGCTTAAAGCATCTTAAAGATACAGAGCCTTTTCTAAAGAGCTAAAAATTATACTGGTGATGGGTTTCACTCGACTCAATGACTGCTGCCAGGCCTCCATATTCTTTACCTTTTAGACACCTGGAGGATATTAATCAATGTAATTGGAATATAGAAATAGGAATATAGTAATTTTTGATGTTAGCAACACTAGACTTTTGAGTTAATTACTTTTCTCTTTGTTATAAATCACTGTACTTCTTTCATTGTTATAAATTGTTGTATCCTTGCTATGTAAGAATGTAACTTTATTTAGTGCTTTCTGAGAGTGGCACCAGACTTTGGGAAGAACAACATTTTTAAGACAAATAAGTCTTCTGGTTGACAAACCCTTATCAGAAAAGGGCAGTAGAAGGTTAATTGTCCTTCTGGCCATAAGATGATGTAAATCACCTAAGACTTGTGTATACAACTAGGTATGCAGAGAAAAAGCCTGGTCTCGATAAGAGTCAGGGCTGCTGATGCTACATAATTTTATATTATCCATTAATCTCTATGTACAAAAAGAATGTATAAAAGGACTTTACAATAATACAGGATGGGCCAGTCACTGGACTGGTTTCCCCCATGTGGTCTATTCTCCTTCTCTCTTTTTCAGGTTGAATTCCCATCTGGAGCGAGGAGGCTCACCATGTCTACTTACTTGCCTGGCTTCTAAGTCCCGTGAGAGAGGGAGCCCAAGGCGGGTCACCCTCCGCTATTCAAATGAGTGCCGGTGGCCTAATGTAGATGGTGCAAACTTCTTGTCCTGAAGTTTTATTGGCTTTCCCCATAAACCAAGTTATTCACCTCTTTTCTCCACTAAATTTTCCTACTACACTATTCTTTCCTAATCTCTCTTATATTTCTAAATAAATAAGTCTTCCTCGCCACGCCGTCTCCCCTTTGAATTACCCTGGATCCACCTGGGCTGGACCCCAGCAGAAACCCTCTTGTACTGTTGGTGAGAATGTAAACTGATACAGATACTATGGAAGACAGTATGGAGATTCCTTAAAAAACTAGGAATAAAATTACCATATGACCCAGCAATCCCACTACTAAGGATATTCCTTGAAGAAAGCAAAATTGAAAAAGACACATATAACCCAATGTTCCTTGCAGCACTATTTACAAAAGCTAGGACATGGAAGCAATCTAGATGTCCATCAACAGATGAATGGGTAAAGAAGCCATGGTACATATATGCAATAGAATACTACTCAGCCATAAAAAGGAATGCATTTGAGTCAGTTCTAATGAGGTGGATTAACCTAGAGCCTATTATACAGAGTGAAGTAATTCAGAAGGAAAAAAACAAATATCATATATTAATGCATATGTA
The DNA here is from genome assembly GCA_006410635.1 of Cephalophus harveyi. NCBI lineage: Eukaryota > Metazoa > Chordata > Mammalia > Artiodactyla > Bovidae > Cephalophus > Cephalophus harveyi. Next base: position 114,634 of record SJYT01012886.1, read on the forward strand.
TGGAATCTAGAAAGATGGTACTAATGAACCTATTTGCAGAGCAATGGAGATGCAGACATAGAGAACAGACTTATGGACATGGGCTGGTGGGGGAGGAAGTAGAGGGTGGGATGAATGGATAAAGTAGAAAGGAAGCATATACACTACCATATGTCAAATAGATAGCCAATGGGAATTTGTTGTATGACTCAGGGAACTCAAACCAGGGCTCTGTAACAACCTAGAGGGAGGGAAGGGGAGGGAGGGAGGTCCATGAGGGAGGAAATATATATACCTATGGCTGATTCATGCTGATGTATGGCAGAAACCAACACAATATAGTAAAGCAATTATGCTTCAATTAAAAATAAATAAATTTTTTAAAAATCTGAGATTTTAAATACAAGAAGGACTTGATGTGCAATTGCTGGCCATTCTACCACTCACCCAACTCAGTTCTCCTCTTTAGGTCTGATTCTTTCTGTCATGTGACCAAATGGCAGATTCTTTCTTTGTAAAAGCAGAATGATATTGACATATTAACCATAGTGGTTCCCATCCCAGTTTCCTGTTATTCTTTTGTTTTCTCATCCCTCCCACCCATACTAGAGAACTCCCTGGGCCACTGAGAGGATGTATCAGATGAGAAGCACAAGAATTATATGCTAATAGGAATCCCTGTGCCCTACCAGCCTGAGCCAATTTCTTGGGGATAACCATAGAACCCAACAGATAGATTTGGGGGCTCAAAAGTAAACAGGATCCTATGTGCCACAGCTAAGACCCTAAGACCTGACACAGCCAAATTAAAAAAAAAAAAGTAAACAGGGCCTGTGCCTAACTTCCTGGGTGGATCCCAGAGAAGTGGCAAGCTCTGCAGAGTCAATTCTCACCAACATGTTAAAGGGGCAGTGGTGATTGTTGTGTGATGAATTTACACAAATGTGCTTGAGACAGCCTTGTGGGACTTCTCCAGGGTGATGTGAAGTGCAAGCAGATGTTTCCTATGTATTCAGAAGTAGCTGAGAGAGAGAGCTGAAGTTGGAGGGATTTAGCTATCAGGACAAGAAGAATTCACAGTGGATGCATACCACAGTGGAAAGAAGAAACACTTCAAACACAGATGTCATCTACAGCTGGAGGCAGGGAGGGAGTTGGTACACTAAATTCACTAAGGAAACCCTGAACTGACTGAGATTGCTCAAAGATAAAAAGACTGAAGTTAAGTTTCTGCCCACTGGCTCAATGGAAGCTGAAAACAAATAGAGGGGGAAAAAATGTTCTATTTCCAGCACATGTAAGTAATTTGGACTTGTAACTGAGCAGGACCCTACGGGGCCTTCCCAGGACAGACCCCTCCCCATGTCCCCTGCTTTAGCTCCTCTCTGAGTACCTAGACAATAGTATTTGATGCCCATTTCCTGAGTTGTTTTAAAGATGCCAAAACCTCCACCAAAGAGAAGAAATTAACTACCTGATGATCACAAGCATATACACCCCAGGCCTACCGGATGGAGCCTCAGGTTTGACGGTGTTACCCCTATGACAGAGCCCTGTTACCACACCATCAGCCCATCAGAGAATTGTGCACAAGCTGATCACAAACCCTGCAACTCCCCTTCCTCACCTGACCTTTTAAAATGCTCCCCTGAAACCCGTGGGGTTATTCTGGTGTTTTGAAAAGTCATTGCCCTGAACTCCCTGAAATAAACCCTGCACTTTCCTTCTCCACAACCTGGTGTCAGTAGATTGGCTTTACTGCACATGGGTGAGCAGACCCAAGTTCAGTAACTGACTGAGATTCATATCTACTATATTTGCTTCCTATCAAGGCTCTTCATAAAGGAAGGAATTTGATGGCCCCAGTTTACATGCAAGGCTGTGGGGTCACAAACCAGTGAGGATATTACTGTACCTGAAGAGTCAGGTACCAGGTCCAATAAGGAAAAGCAAGTCTGAAGTTTATTAGTAAAGGTAGGATGACTATAAAAGAACTCTCGTACAGATAAATAGGAGGGATCTGATTGGCAGGGGCTTCCCTGATGGCTCAGTGGTAAAGAATCTGCCTGCAATACAGGAGACCCAGGTTGGGGTCTCCTGGGTGGGGAAGATCCCTCGGTGGGGAAGATCCCCTGGAGAAGAGAATGGCAACCCACTCCAGTATTCTTACCTAGGAAATCCCATGGACAGAGCAGCCTGGAGGGCTACAGTCCATGGGGTCACAAAGAGTCAGACATAACTGAGAGACTAAACCACCACTACCATCTGAGTGGTAAAATACGGCATAAAACTTCTAGAACTACATGAAGCAGAAAGAGCAATTTTTAAGTAAAATTGAAAATGAAATAAAATAAAATAAATCTCTGTGGCTTAACACAAAATGGTTTAATGATTTGTTTCAATGCTGAGAAATAAACATGAATGACACGGATTGTAGGGTCTCATATAGACTGTGGGGTAGGGTGAGAGGAGGGCTCTGCTCCAGGCAGTGATTCAGATATGTGGGCTCTTTCCACTATGTGGCATCTTTTAGGGCCACTGAGTACTCCACCAGCTCCTATTCATCCAGCAGGCAGATTTTGAAGAGACAGTGAATGGACGAATACAAGGAATGTTTCAGTGGGCCAGGCTAGAAGTGGCACTCATCATTTCAGGACACATTTCAGTGGTGACAACTGTAACACAGTCCAATCTAGAGCAGGAGGGCAGGAAAGGGCATGTGATAGTATGCTTAGGAAGAAGAGGAAACGCCAACATCAGTGAGCCCTGGGCACTAGCCAGGCCATGAGGATGGAGGAAGGGTCAAACCAAGGGGTGGTAGTAACTGTCCTTTCTCTCATTTCAAAAGGCTGTCAGTTCAGTTCAGTCGCTCAGTCGTGTTCGACTCTTTGCGACCCCATGAATCGCAGCACGCCAGGCCTCCCTGTTCATCACCATCTCTCGGAGTTCACTCAGACTCACATCCATCGAGTCAGTGATGCCATCCAGCCATCTCATCCTCGGTCGTCCCCTTCTCCTCCTGCCCCCAATCCCTCCCAGCATCACAGTCTTTTCCAA
>SJYT01012898.1:0-52961 GCA_006410635.1 Cephalophus harveyi
TTTTTTTTTTGATATTGAAGAAGCATATGAATGTTGTTTTGATCTTCAATAAGTTTTATTCTTGTGCTAGACTAGATGATGTAAAAATCTAATCAAGTGATAATTACTGATAATACAGATAATAGAGGATCACTTTAGGTGAGCTTTTTCGGAATGATTTGTTTTTTTTTTTTAGACCATTCCTATAATGAGGTTTTGATGTATTAATTGATGTGGGTATTTCCTTTGCCTTTTAAGTTTTTGAGAATATCCCCCCCAATCTTCATCAATTAAATATTTTTATTAGCATGTGGTTTAGTTCCTTTTTAGTTGTCAGTGAAAGAAATAGATTGCTTGGATGTGGAAACTATTGAGTTTCCTTTTATTAACCTACAGAGGTGGACTTAGCTAAGACCCAGAGCTCTGAATTTTCTGAGCTTTTCAAGCTCTGCTTCTCAACATCCAGTTTACAGCATATTGGTTCTATAGACTTTGCCCTTGCCCCAATACAAATGCATGTCATTTACTTCATTTTTAATAGACAAAGAACATGTTTGGTGACTTAGTCTGGTTGTTTTATTTTATTCAGTCTTCTTGTTTTAACACAGCTTAGTCTTTCTCCTCCACTCTATGTTTATAACAAAAACTATTTTAAAAAATGAGTGTATCTGATTCTGAGGAAACATAAGTAAAAATAAAATCTCTTGCCAACCCAGTGAATCCTCTCCATTAAATGTAAAAAGAATGAGACATTTTTTTTTTTTAAATTGCAAAACCATTAAATCAGACAAATGTGCATTATAGACAATATGCTAAAGAAATTAAGAAGACAAAAAGAAATCATACTTTTAAAATGTAATCAGGCAGACATAATCCATTACGGATATGCTAACTGCAAGGAGATCCAACCAGTCCATTCTAAAGGAGATCAGCCCGGGTGTTCATTGGAAGGACTGACGCTAAAGCTGAAACTCCAGTAACTTTGGCCACCTCATGCGAAGAGTTGACTCATTGGAAAAGACTCTGATGCTGGGAGGGATTGGGGGCAGGAGGAGAAAAGGATGACAGAGGATGAGATGGCTGGATGGCATCACTGACTCGATGGACGTGAGTTTGGGTGAACTCTGGGAGTTGGTGATGGACAGGGAGGCCTGGTGTGCTGCAATTCATGAGGTCGCAAAGAATCGGACACGACTGAGCAATTGAATCGAACTGAACTGTCTTTATCCAAGGAAAAAGAAAAATTCATTTATTTTATTGACAAGCAGGAAGTTACAACTTGGAGCCTGGCACCTCAGCTAAATTCCCATGGATACAGGGCAGCAGAGCATCGTCTTCCCCAATGTTCACATATCAAAGGAATGGCTTTCAGGTCCCCAAGAAAGACCTTCCTGGGGATGTACAACTGGCAAGAGGCTCATTAAGCTTTTAAAAGAATTCACATACATCTCGAAGAGATAGAGAAAACCTTTATGGTTTCAGATATTCTAAAGGAAAGGTAAGAAAAGGGTGGGGGAATTCTACTTGCTGTTTCACACTATGGAAAATTATTTCTTAGATGTGTGTTCACCCTTACAATCCATGCAATGTTCTCCTTCTTCTTCTTTTTTTTTTTAAATTCCTATTAGGGAAGAACAGGTTTACCCTTCTAGGTTCTTTCACTGGTCCAATTACTAAATTGAGATAAGACATATTAATAGAAGAAAGAGATTTAATTTTACATGTCTGGGAGCCCCAAAGTTATGAGACCCAAGGGCAAGCTGGGCAGTTGAGGCTGATGTGCCATCCTGAGTTATGGAATCAGAGAGGGGCTTGGGACTTCCAAGGGAAAAGAATTATTTCTGTGACAATAAGAAGAGTAGATGTTTGGTAATTAAATGCTTGCCTTGCCATACAGATAGGTCTTTCAGGTAAAAAATTAGCTCTGGTAATAGCTTTCTTTCTGATAGGCCTCCTGTATAAATTCTTTTATGTAGTTAAAAGAGAGAAAAACTTTTCTTGAGCCAGCCAGGTCTTGATTGCCTTCAGCTCAAAATTGTCCATATGTCAAAATGACACTTTTTGGGGTCACATATTTCCCCTTTGGAGATTCTCTGGTTGCTCAGTGATAAAGAATGCTCCTGCCAATGCAGGAGACACAGGAGGTGTGAGTTCGATCCCTGGGTTGGAAAGGTCCCTTGAGGGAGGAAAGGGCAACCTACTCCAGTATTCTTGCCAGGAAGATCCCATGAAGAGAGAAGCCTCATGGGCTACAGTCCATGGGGTTGCAAAGAGTCAGACATAACTGAGCATGCATGCACATGCCTTCTCCCCTCACTCCCAAACAGCTTCATTGACTAAAAGCATCTTCAGTCAATGTGAATTAGTGATAACATTTTTACATTTCACCAGAAATTATATTAAAATCTCACAAAATCTGTTTCTTTAAGTTCAGTTCAGTTGCTCAGTCATGTCTGACTCTTTGTGACCCCATGAGCCACAGCAGGCCAGGCTTTCCTGTCCATCATCAACTTCTGAAGCCTACCCAAACTCACATCCATTGGGTCAGTGATGCCATCCAACCATCTCATCCTCTGTCCTCCTCTTCTCCTCCTGCTCTCAATCTTCCCCAGCATCAGGGTCTTTTCAAATGAGTCAGCTCTTTGCATCAGGTGACCAAAGTATTAGAGTTTCAGCATCAACATCAGTCCTTCCAATGAACACCCAGGAGTGATCTCCTTTAGGATGGACTGGTTGGATCTCCTTGCAGTCCAAGGGACTCAAGAGTCTTCTCCAACACCACAGTTCAAAAGCATCAATTCTCCAGCACTCAGCTTTCTTTATAGTCCAACTCTCACATCCATACATGACCACAGGAAAAACCATAGCCTTGACTAGATGGACCTTTGTTGACAAAGTAATATCTCTACTTTTTAATATGGTGTCTAGGTTGGTCATAACTTTCCTTCCAAGGAGTAAGTGTCTTTTAATTTCATGGCTGCAATCACCATCTGCAGTGATTTTTTAGTCCAAAAAGATAAAATCAGCCACTGTTTTGACTGTTTCCCCATCTATTTGCCATGAAGTGATGGGACCAGATACCATGATCTTCGTTTTCTGAATGTTGAGCTTTAAGCCAACCTTTTCACTCTCCTCTTTCACTTTCATCAAGAGGCTCTTCAGTTCTTCCTCATTTTCTGCCATAAGGGTGGTGTCATCTGCATGTTTGAGGTTATTGACATTTCTCCCAGCAATCTTGATTCCAGCTTGTGCTTCTTCCAGCCCAGCATTTCTCATGATGTACTCTGCATATAAATTAAACATGCAGGGTGACAATACAGCCTTGATGTACTCCTTTTCTTATTTGGAACCAGTCTGTTGTTCCATGTCCAGTTCTAACTGTTGCTTCCTGACCTGCATACAGATTTCTCAGGAGGCAAGTCAGGTGGTCTAGTATTCCCATCTCTTTCAGAATTTCCCACAGTTTATAGTGATCCACACAGTCAAAGGCTTTGGTATAGTCAATAAAGCAGAAATAGATGTTTTTCTGGAACTCTCTTGCTTTTTCAATGATCCAGCAGATGTTGGCAATTTGAACTCTGGTTCCTCTGCCTTTTCTAAAACCAGCTTGAACATCAGGAAGTTCATGGTTCACATTATTGCTCAAGCCTGGCTTGGAGAATTTTGAGCGTTACTTTTTTAGCATGTGAGATGAGTGCAATTGTGCAGTAGTTCAAGGATTCTTTTGCATTTCCCTTCTTAGGGATTGGAATGAAAACTGACTTTTTCCAGTCCTGTGACCACTGCTGAGTTTCCCAAATTTGCTGGCATATTGAGTGCAGCACTTTCGTAGCATCATCTTTTAGGGTTTGAAAGATGGAATTCAACTGGAATTCCATCACCCCCACTAGCTTTGTGTGTAGTGATGCTTCCTAAGGCCCACTTGACTTCACATTCCAGGATGTCTGGCTCTAGGTGAATGATCACACCATCGTGATTATCTGGGTCATGAAAATCTTTTTTCTACAGTTCTTCTGTGTATTCTTGCCACCTCTTAATATCTTCTGCTTCTGTCAGGTCCATAGTATTTCTTTCCTTTATTGAGCCTATCTTTGCATGAAATGTCCCCTTGGTATTTCTAACTTTCTTGAAGAAATTTCTAGTCTTTCCCATTCTATTCTTTTCCTCTATTTGTTTGTGCTGATCACTGAGGAAGGCTTTCTTATCTCTCCTTGCTAATCTTTGAAACTCTGCATTCAGATGGATATATCTTTCCTTTTCTCCTTTGCTTTTGGCTTCTCTTCTTTACACAGCTATTTGTAAGTCCTCCTCAGACAGGCATTTTGCTTTTTTGCATTTCTTTTTCTTGGGGATGGTCTTGATCCCTGTCTCCTGTACAGTGTTGTGCACTCTTGTCTATAGTTCATCAGGCACCCTGTCTACCAGATCTAGTCCTGTAAATCCATTTCTCACTTCCACTGTATAATAAGGGATTTGATTTAGGTCATACCTGAATGTTTTAGTGGTTTTTCCCACTTTCTTCAATGTAAGTCTGAATTTGCCAATAAGCAGTTCATTATCTGAGCCACAGTGTGTTTCTTTAAAATAGCATAAAGCCAGATCAAGGTGGAGGAATAGAAGGACATGGAGCTTACCTCCTCCTACAAATACATCAAAAATACATCTCCATAGGGAAAAATTCTCACAAAATATTTGTTGAATGCTGGCAGAAAATCTCATAAAATCAAAACCAAAATTGCAATAAAGATCATCATGTAACTGGGTGGGATAAAAAACAAGAAGAGAAAAAAAGAACCAGATGGGACCTGGCACTCGGAGGGATCTCTGAAAGAGGAAAGGTTCCTTTACCCCGGGAACTCCATCCACTTTTGGGGAGTTCAGTCAAGACAGGAAGGGAGCTTCAGAGGCTCAGAGAATAGTGCAGCAGGTGTCTTCTGGAAGGCAGAATAGAGAGAGATCAGCACAAAGGTCCTGGCCACCTCCCTGCAACCCCCCAGCTTGAGACACTCACCTGCTGGTATGGGCAGGGACCGTGTTTGAAGTTCAGGCTTCAGAGGACAGACCTGAGGAGAGGAGCGGGTTGGCTGCATGAAGACAGCTGAGTGCTCTGTGCGGCAACCAGGAGAGAGTGAAGAAGGAACCCAGGTCCACCATTAAAGCTCTGTTGTTAACCTCTGTGCTTGAAGGGAGGGCAGGGCCCAACATAACAGCCACATTCTTACAAGCTCACGGAGGGAGCACCTCTACTTCTAGCAGTTCTGGGAGCTCATAAGCACCAGTGGGTTCTCCACATATGACGGGGGTGCTGAAATTTGATCTGATCCCCAGAGGCTTTGCAATCCCCAGATTTACAGCACCACAGGCTTTGTAAACTCAGCACCTGCTAGGGCTTCCCAGCAGAATATTGATGCTCCTGTGGTTGGGTCAGGTCTGGCATTAGCAGCTGTGTGCTTTGTGGGTATGGGTGCTCACACTGAAGCACGGCCAGGCTCTCAGCTATTTCCGTTGTTCCCACGTTGGGTGTGTGACTACTGCATTCTGGTACCTGACTTCAGTGGGTCTTTGTCTACAGATCTGCCCTGATGGCTTTGTGAACACAGTGCCTGAGGGTTGGCATTCCCATGGCTGAGACGGGGCTGAGGGCACTATGAACAACAGTATTCTTTGTGAACTTGCACAATGAGTGGTGGATGACACCATAGGGTGCACTTCTCTGTGGATACCACCTGCAGAGGAATACTCAGTGACTCATCTCCCAACAGGAGTGCTCCAGTACTGCCCACCTCACACCACAGTTCACAAATAGATCTGTGGGCTTCTGCACCAACATTTGGGGAGCAGACCCTGCCCCTAACAGGGCTATGACAAGCACAGAGCAAAGAGGAGGCCCTGCTCAGCCTCCAGTGCAAGCTCTGGTCATCATAACACCAGTCATATCCCCTCAGAGGAATAATGGGCAGCACACACTGAGGAAAGACATGGTAGGCATCTATACTAAAGGCAGCCCTTGCACCAAAAATATTAGAGTCACACAGCCTACACAGGGATCTTCCCATATAAAAATAGCCCTCCAAGAAAGGAAAAGAGGAGAGTGAAAAAGTTGGCTTAAAGCTCAACATTCAGAAAACGAAGATCATGGCATCCGGTCCCATCACTCCATGGGAAATAGATGGAGAAACAGTGGAAACAGTGTCAGACTTTATTTTTTGGGCTCCAAAATCACTGCAGATGGTGACTGCAGCCATGAAATTAAAAGACACTCCTTGGAAGAAAAGTTATGACCAACCTAGATAGCATATTCAAAAGCAGAGACATTACCTTGCCAACTAAGGTCCGTCTAGTTAAGGCTATGGTTTTTCTGGTAGTCATGTATGGATGTGAGAGTTAAACTGTGAAGAAAGCTGAGCCCTGAAGAACTGATGCTTTTGAACTGTGGTATTGGAGAAGACTCTTGTGAGTCCCTTGGACTGCAAGGAGATCCAACCAGTCCATTCTGAAGGAGATCAACCCTGGGATTTCTTTGGAAGGAATGATGCTAAAGCTGAAACTTCAGTACTTTGGCCACCTCATGTGAAGAATTGACTCATTGGAAAAGACTCTGATGCTGGGAGGGATTGGGGGCAGGAGGAGAAGGGGACGACAGAGGATGCGATGGCTGGATGGCATCACTGACTCGATGGACGCGAGTCTGAGTGAACTCCGGGAGTTGGTGATGAACAGGGAGGCCTGGCGTGCTGCGATTCATGGGGTCGCAAAGAGTCGGACATGACTGAGCAACTGAACTTAACTGAACTGAAGACCACTGTAGGTAACTGTTCCTCTTAAACTCTTAATCAGAGAAATATAAGTAAAATGAAGAAGTAGAGGAACCATTCCCAGTTAAAAGATCAAGAGAATTCCCCTGAAAGATCAAACAGTGAAACATCTCTCCAGTGTAACACACTGAGTTGAGTTCAAAATCGAGGTAATAAAAGTATTGAAGGAATTAAGAAAGGCCATTAATAGAAATGTAGATTACTATAAAAAGGAACTAGAAATTATAAAGAGAAACTAGGTAAAATTGGAAGACTCATTTATCCAGACAAAATCTGAGCTAAAGGCAATAAATAGTAAGCTGGAAGACAGAATACTGAAAATCACCCCATCAGAACAGCAGTCAGAAAGACAAAAAAAGTGAAGGCAGTATGTGAAACCTATGGGATAATGTAACTCATGCCAGTCTTCCCATAATGGGGATCCCAGAAGAAGAAGAAAGGAAAAAAAGGATCCAAAATGCATTTGAAGATATTATAGCTGAAAGTTCCCAAACCTAAAGAAGAAAACAGATATCCATGTAGAGGAAGCATACAGTATCTCAAACAAGATGAACCCAAATAGACTTATTCCAAGACATAGTCTAATTAAAATGGAAAAAGTTAAAGAGAGGATTCTAAAGTCAGCAAGAGAAAAACAAACAGTTAATTACAAGGGAACCCCCATAAGGATATCAGCTGATTTCTCTACAGAAATGTTGCAGGCCAGATGAGAATGGTAAGATATTTTCAAAATCCTGAAAGGGGAAAACCTGAAACCTAAGATACTCTACTCCACAAGATTATAATTTAGAATAGAAGAAGCAATAAAGTATTTCTCAGACAACCAAAACTAAAAGAATTCAGCAATGCTATGCCTATTGTAAAAGAAACATTGAAAAGTCTCTAAATAGAAAAGAATCTATAGGAAAAGAGAAAAATCATAGTTGGAAAGCAAATCACTTAAGCCAGTATACAGATTAAAGAAAAAAAGTTGTGAAAGCAATGACAGCTACAATGAACCAAAGGAAAACTATGAAAATGTAGAAGAAAACATAAAAAATCAAAATACTGGAAAGAAGATTAGGAATTGTAGATAAGCGTCTGCCTCTGATGCGGGAGACCCGGGTTCGATCCCTGGGTCGGGAAGATCCCCTGGAGAAGGAAATGGCAATCCACTCCAGTATTCTTGCCTGGAGAATCCCATGGGCGGAGAAGCCTAGTAGGTTACAGTCCATGGGGTCGCAAAGAGTCGGACACGACTGAGCGACTTCACCTCTTGAGCCTATATGACTACCAGTCTAAAGCAAGTAGATATAGTAATGGGTTGAAAGTCACTCAGTCATCTCCGAATCTTGGTGACCCCATGGACTATACAGTCCAGAATACTGAAGTGGGTAGCCTTTCCCTTCTCCAGGGGATCTTCCCAACCCAGGGATTGAACGCAGGTCTCCCTCATTGCAGGCAGATTCTTTACCAACTGAGCCACAAGAGAAGCCCAACAATACTGGAGTGGGTAGATTATCCCTTTTCCAGTGGATCTTCCTGACCCAGGAGTCGAACTGGGGTCTCCTGCATTGCAGGTGAATTCTTTACCAAGCGAGCTATCAGGGAAGCCCTAAGTAATGGGTTAACATATAAAAAAAAAAAACAAAAAAAACAAACAGGATAATCACAAACCAAAAATATACAATAAATTCACAAAAAACAAAAGAGAATACAAGCATAATACAAAAGAAAACCATCATACCACAAAAAGTAAAACATAAAGGAAAAGAAAGAAATGAAGAAAAACTTAGAATCATCTGGAAAACAAGGTTTAAAATGGCAATATATACATCAGTATCAAATTACCTTAAATATCCATGCACTGACCGTTCCATTCAACAGACATTTGAGTGGCAGGTGGATAAAAAAACAAGAGTCTACAATATGCTTGCCTACAAGAGACCCATTTTAGGGCAAAGGACACACATAGATTGAAAATGAGGGTATTGTAAAAGATATTTCATGTAAACAAATATGACAAGAAAGTAGGCATAGCAATACTTAAATCAGACAAAATACACTTTAAAACAAAGGCCATAAAGAAAGATGGAGAAGGCATTATATATAGGTAAAGGGATCAATACAAGGAGAGTATAAGAGACTCATTAACATATATGCACACAATATAGGAGGACCTAAATACATGAAACAAATAATTCCAGACATAAAGGGAGAAATTGATTGCAGTACAATAATAGGAAACTTTAACACCCCACTCACACTAATGAAAAGATCTTATAGACAGAAAATTAGTACTAATGTTTATCATGATCTTAAAATGTTCAAGGAATCAAGAAGAAAATAATACTTGCATTTATATAATGTACTGGAAAGAAGTATGTGTTCTTTAAAAAAATGTTAATGAATGTTCTGCATTTCCATATTTTAAAGTACTTCTGTTTGCAACTTTTTCACATATATCCCCCTGAGGTGATCATTTGCAGTGTTGCTGAGGCATAGATTTGAATTTAAGGTGCAGCGTTAGGAGAGCTGGAACAAGTAAATTACCTGGTAAGTGAAGTTAGCTGCTACCACGAAGCACATCACCATTTGACTCTGTGATTCTCTACTTATTAAGTATGTATATAATATTTCTTGTGAGGTAATTTCTGTTTTGAATTTTGGTATAAATTTATATCCATAGTTTACATGTTTAAGAGAGTTTTATGATATATAATTTGTATAAGCTGAGGTTTTCTAATACTTTATATGATTCACTGCTTCCCTTTTGTTTTTACTTAGCACTTTTGTTAAATTTTCAAAAATTTAAATGCTGGCTGTTCAGAATGCCCACTGAAGAGTATTTCTGAGGCTACTGATGGGTCAAAGCTGAAAAAGGTCTAAGAGTGAGCAGAGTGGGGAGTAAACAGCATTGGTGGTTCAAATTAAGATGAAGGAATCCAAAGGAGAAGATCCAATGGAAAAAACAGGAATCTCTTGCTCAGGGAGAGATGATTCACCTGGAAATAAAATAATCAGAACTTCTGTTTTTTTTTTTTTTTTTAAGTGTAGGCAATCATTTATCATATAGATAAAGTATACAGAATCTTAATCACTCTGAGAAAAAAAACTATATGCTTTTATTTAAAATGGTTTTATTTTGTTCAATGAGTTCTTAAAGTTTGTACAAAGAAGGTTGAGTTGTCTACTTTTTAGCGTCAGACACTTCAATTATTTTTCAGTGCTTTTACAATAAAGTCCAAAGTCCCCAGTGTTTAAAAAAGGCCTTCTGTGGTATAACACTAAGCAATGTCTATACACCTCGGTGTCCCAGTTTAAGCTTTCCATCCTTCATCCTACAGCCTTGCCTAACCTCCTGCAGTTCTCTGGACCACACTGTTTCAGGCTCCTGTGACTTTGCTTGTTCGTTAAACAGCCAGCCCTCCTGGGAGTGAGTCAGGAAAGGCTTCCCAAGTGTTAGAAGACCTTAGCAGAAAAGTAGTTGAAATGAATGGTTCTCAAACTTTAGTGTGTTTCAGATGCTCTCAACAAGCTAGCTTGCTTAAGTACACATTCCTAGACCTCTAGGGGATTTCAGATTCAGCAAGTGTGGGAGGTGAATCCCAGGAACCTGAATTTTAACAAACACTCCAGGGGTTTTCAAGCAGGTGGTCCATGGTAACAGGTTTTTGAAACCCTGCTTTTTAAGGATGGGTAGCCCTCAGCTAGGCAGGAAGGAGGCTGGAGAACTGAATAAGATATGGCATAAGAACACTTGGAGCAACGATGTAAAGGCAGTGGGTGTTGCTGGAGCCAGTTCAATTTGGCTCGCAAAAGTTGGTTCTTGAATTTTTAGAAATTTTGTGAACTACTTGTTAAACACAGTCATTATTAAATTAAATTATATGAACTTGCAATTAAGTAAGCTATATTAAAAGCAAAAATAATAAACATGGAAAACATCACTTCTTAATTATTTCACTTCATTTTATTATATATGCTTAAGGTTATTTATGTCTATTTTATCTAGGTGGTAGAAGTGCTGTGTAATTATATACTACTGTGTTTCTCTTCCAAATTCCATGCTCAGTATTGGCATGTTAGTAGTTGGAAATTGGATGTGGTGGGTGTATTTACAACACAGAAATTGGCCAATGTTAAAAATCAGGGTTTCCTGCCAGCCCCAAGCCAGTTTTACCACATCACCACTTAAGGAATGAAAAGAGTTTGGTTGTACATATTGGAATGCAAGAAGTGTGATACTTTTGGATCTTAAGCTGGAAGTTGTTAAATACGAGACCAAAGAAATACATTATTGGCTGTATCATGGAGTTCTTTGTGGCCCAGTTTTGAGAAGCATGGCCCCTAGTGATGTTGGGAAACCATTGTGGCAATTTTGTCAAGGAGCACTATGGTCAGATTTAATTTTGGAAGGGTGGCTCCGTGGAGGATAATTTTTAAGTTGACAAAACTGAAAGCCAGTTGACTGTTTAGGAGGCCATATTCCATATGACAGATGGTGATAAGTTGGGCTATGAGAGGAAAAATGCAGATGGAGGAGAGTAGACTAATTGGAGAAATATCTAGAAGTTAAACTTGACAGTGATTAGGATGAGGGTCAGGTCATATATAATTAATATTTCTAACCTGAGTGACTGTGTGATGATGCAAGCCATTGAGATACAGAATACTGTATTGTGAATCACAAGTAACCTGTTGGAGGCATGCCATTTGGGAAACTTTCATATTATATTTACTATCTATATTTCTTTTATCTCTAAATTCATAAGAAAGGTTAGGGAAGAGGGGAGGGGATAAGTATACATATATATTATAGACTACATAATGCAAGGAATGTTGGAAAATGCTCACAGAGCTCAGTTAAGTAGCACATTTAATACTGATGTGACTTATTGGAACATGAGAGAGCTGAAAGTGAGATATCTACTAATTAAGAGCATAGGAATTTCTTTTGAAATTGGGGAAATTGAAGTTACTGACTGGGGGCTGTGTTCTAGTGTTTCTCTGTTATCACTGAAAAGAGGTAGGAAACTGTACAATTGAGAATTGAGCTCCTTCAGGCTAATTGGAAGTGTAAAAAAAACAAACTAAAGTCTCCCCCCCCCCCCCCCCCGATAATCCTAATTGGCAATTATAGTAAAAAGAATATAGAATGTTTTTAGTATGAATTGAGAGAGAAGACTGCACAAGTTCTGGCTTATTACCAGAATACTTCTAACAGTAAGAAATACCCAAATTTGCATTACTTTTTAAGTTCTGAGAAAGTTATATTTATTTATGTAAAGTACCACAGCATATGATTTAATTTTCTCAGGCCCAATTCTCAATAAATCTATGTTTATCACCATATTTTTACTGAAAGTAAGGAGAATAATATTTAAGGGAGTAATATTTAAGGAATAATAATATTTATGGGAATAACATTTAAAGGAGTAGTATCTCTTAAATGGGGCTTCCCTGGTAGCTCAGCAGAGAAGGCAATGGCACCCCATTCCAGTACTCCTGCCTGGAAAATCCCATGGACGGAGGAGCCTGGTGGGCTGCAGTCCATGGGGTTGCTAAGAGTTGGACACGACTGAGTGACTTCACTTTCACATTTCACTTTCAGGCATTGGAGAAGGAAATGGCAACCCACTCCAATGTTCTTGCCTGGAGAATTCCAGGGATGGGGGAGCCTGGTGGGCTGCCGTTTATGGGGTCACACAGAGTCAGACACGACTGAAGCGACTTAGCAGCAGCAGCAGCAGGTAGCCCAGCTGGGAAAGATTCTGCCTGCAATCTGGGAGACACTTGTTCTTTTCCTGGGTCAGGAAGATCCCCTGGAGAAGGGATAGGCTACCCACTCCAGTATTCTTGGGCTTTCCTAGTGGCTCTGATGGTAAAGAATACACCTGCAATGAGGGAGTAGAAGATCCTGGAGGTGGGCATGACAACCCACTCCAGTATTCCTGCCTGGAGAATCCCCATGGACAGAGGAGCCTGGCAGGTTATACAGTCCACAGGGTCACAAAGAGTTAGACATGACTAAGCACAGCACAGCACGTCCCTTAATATTATTCTGTACTTGTGGCAGCAATGAGATAAACTATATGATAAAGTCAGGACAGACCTCAAAAATTCAGGCTGTATAGACAAAGTGCCCATATGGCTATATGTTGAAGTTAAAAATCATTTCACTCTTTGGGAGCTCACAGTCAGAAGGCAAGGTCTGGAGAAGATAAGCATGAGTGAGTGAGTGACGTCGCTCAGTCGTGTCCGACTCTTTTCGACCCCATGGACTGTAGCCTACCAGGCTCCTCCCTCCATGGGATTCTCCAGGCAAGAGTACTGGAGTGGGTTGCCATTTCCTTCTCCAGGGAAGATAAGCATACCAGCAGTGTAATGCTGTACAAATATGGTAGACACATAGGAGACATAAGTCACTAAGCCTGGAAGGGAAGGAAGACGGGAGGGTCTGTGAGTTGGAACTGTCTTCCATCAGAGAACATTGCTCCTGCAAAGTTTCAAGTGGTTCTGTATTATTAGGATTTATGAGATGATAGGAGATGAGGCTGATTGACAGGCAAGGACCAAAGCCATGAAGGATTGCTGAAACGTTTAGATTTTATCCTGTAAAGCAAATGAGAACCTTTGGGAGGTTTCATAAGGGGACTAACTGAATATTTTTGCGTTTCGGGAAGGCTAGTCTGAAAACAAGTGGAGAATAGAGAAGAGGGGGATGGCAGAGGAAGCAGGGAGTGAGATCAGTTAAGAGACATAATGATCCAAATGAAAAGACTTATAAATCTGGATAAAAACCTTATAAACCTGTATAAAAGCCTTATAAATCTGGATTAAAGCCATGGCAGTGTGCCTATTAAAAGAGGGACATATTTAGACCAATGCAGAAAGGAGAATCTGAAGACTGATTGTGGAGAGGGAGAGAGAGAGAGAAGGCAAAATTGAGATCATTTCTGTTTTGCGTGTAGGTACTTCTCCCTGGCAGAGGTGATAGAGAAAGTTGAATGGGTTACAGTCTGTTATCCACATTCCTGCCAGTACTGGTACCTTCATCTCTAAGATATTGCCATTGTGAAACTTTATGACAGGTTAACGATTGACATCACATGGCTGGAACAATTAAAAAGATAAGAAAATTAATTTTGCATTTTTTGTAACAACTGAACATTTATACACTGTATAATTGTTAGGGATTTGATTTAGGTCATACCTGAATGCTCAAACTATTGCACAATTGCACTCATCTCACATGCTAGTAAAGTAATGCTCAAAATTCTCCAAGCCAGGCTTCAGCAATACGTGGACCGTGAACTTCCAGATGTTCAAGCTGGTTTTAGAAAAGGCAAAGGAACCAGAGATCAAATTGCCAACATTCACTGGATCAATGAGAAAGCAAGGGAGTTCCAGAAAAGCATCTATTTCTGCTTTATTGACTATGCCAAAGCCTTTGACTGTGATTCTGGAGTTATTTCTCCACTGATCTCCAGTAGCATATTGGGCACCTACCGACCTGGGGAGTTCCCCTTTCAGTATCCTGTCATTTTGCCTTTTCATACTGTTCATGGGGAACATTATTAAGAGAATTAATCTTGAGTTCTCATAACAACAAATATTTTTTCTCTTTATTGTGATGTATCTATAGGACATGATGAATGTTCTCTAAATCTATTGTGGTAAATCATTTAATGATACATGTAAATGAAATCATTGCTTAAACAGTGCTATATGTCAACTCAGCACTTTTATTTCTATCTCAATAAAACTTGAAAAAAATTAAAAAATACAATGGAGAGGTAAGCATTTACTGATTCTTTCCTATTCATAATCAAATCTTAATCTATTGCAGAATTTATTATTTTTAGTTAAACTATGCCATCATGCTGAGGTTGTAAAGAATGTCTTGTGTTGGCAGTTTACAGCATTTTGTACACTGGGAAATGCTGTTGCCAGTGATGCAAATACTTTCCATAATGGATGAGTCTAGATGATTTGTTTAAGACAGTGGTGGCCTGGATGACATAAATTTATAATTGATCATCAGGCTTCTAAGGAGAGGTAAGTAATTAGAATTAATTGGTAGTATGTTAATACAATTAATGCAGAGGGTGAAGTATTTATTGATTTTTATTGTTCATTTTACCTGCTTTCTAGATCAGTCATCCCTGTTTGTCACACAGTTTTTGACACATCTGGCTTTCTGACAGTATCACTCCCTTCTCCCCTGGCTAATGAGATCCACTTCATTATGAAAGCTGGTGTTTTGGAGGCTGGAAGACTTCCTACTCTTGTTGAGAGGTAACGGTGCCCCTCTCTATAATACAGGAGAAGGTGGAACTTCACACTCCAGGATACGGGGCTTTCTCAGCCTTAGAACATACATTTGTCGGTCTGAATTACTTATTAAAGTTTCTCCTTTGAAACATCAGGGACTAAGGAAAAAGAAAAGTCCTATAGTTTCTACAGAAATGGTATGCAACACAGGCCGCTACTGCCACAGTCAGTATACACATACTTACTAACAAAGCCAAAGGCAGATTTTCAATCTAGGGGCTATTTTTCGCTGGATCATCAAAAAAGCAAGAGAGTTCCAGAAAAACATCTATTTCTGCTTTATTGACTATGCCAAAGCCTTTGACTGTGTGGATCACAATAAACTGTGGAAAATTCTTCAAGAGATGGGAATACCAGACCACCTGACCTGCCTCTTGAGAAACCTGTATGCAGGTCAGGAAGCAACAGTTAGAACTGGACATGGAACAACAGACTAGTTCCAAATAGGAAAAGGAGTCCGTCAAGGCTGTATATTGTCACCCTGCTTATTTAACTTATATGCAGAGTATTTCATGAGAAATGCTGGGCTGTATGAAGCACAAGCTGGAATCAAGGTTGCTGGGAGAAATATCAATAACCTCAGATATGCAGATGACACCACCCTTATGGCAGAAAGTGAAGAGGAACTAAAGAGCCTCTTGATGAAAGTGAAAGAGGAGAGTGAACAAGTTGGCTTAAAGCTCAACATTCGGAAAACAAAGATCATGGCATCCGGTCCCATCACTGCATGGGAAATAGATGGGGAAACAGTGGAAACAGTGTCAGACTTTATTTTGGGGGGTTCCAAAATCACTGCAGATGACTGCAGACATGAAATTAAAAGACTCTTACTCCTTGGAAGTTGACCAAGCTAGATAGCACATTCAAAAGCAGAGACGTTACTTTGCCAACAAAGGTCCGTCTAGTCAAGGCTATGGTTTTTCCTGTGGTCATGTATGGATGTGAGAGTTGGACTGTGAAGAAAGCTGAGCACCATAGAATTGATGCTTTCGAACTGTGGTGTTGGAGAAGATTCTTGAGAGTCCCTTGGACTGCAAGGAGATCCAACCAGTCCATCCTAAAGGAGATCAGTCATGGGTATTCATTGGAAAGACTGATGCTAAAGCTGAAACTCCAGTACTTTGGCCACCTCATGTGAAGTGTTGACTCATTGGAAAAGACTCTGATGCTGGGAGGGATTGGGGGCAGGAGGAAAAGGGGACGACCGAGGATGAGATGGTTGGATGGCATCACCGACTCGATGGACGTGAGTCTGAGTAAACTCCGGGAGTTGGTGATGGACAGGGAGGCCTGGTGTGCTGTGATTCATGGGGTCACAAAGAGTCGGACACGACTGAGCAACCGAACTGAACTGAATTGATGGTAAACCTGTGGGCATCTCCCAGCAGAATAAAAAGTGTTGGATCCCACTTGGAACACCTTCATGCAATCAGACTATGTCCTAGTTTAGAGGCTAATGAAGCTCTTCAAATGCTATAAATTAAAAGGGATGGATGAATGGATGGAAGCATGGATGGGTAAATAGATGGATGTATGGTGGATACATGAGTGGGTGGTTGGATGGATGGATATATTCCAATATTTTTTACTTCGTCAATAATCACACAGCCTGGGTAGTGAAAGGAACACTGAATTTGGAGTTGAAAGCCTAAGTTTGTGTGGTAACTGCACCAACTGGCCAGTTTATCCCAGGACAAATCACAAAGCTTCTATGATTTTCTTTATTTGCAGTGTGTGTGTGTGTGTGGGTGGGGGGTAGTCATGATCTGTCCTAGTTACATCATATCTAATGTAGAATTGAGAGAAAATAAGGTCATATCTAGCAATGTGCTTAGAAATCTGTAAAGTCCCATGGCTAGTCTTGAAAGCAAATGCAATCATGATTCCCCTCACTCAACAATGTACCTTACCATAATTATTTACTGCCAGGCACAGAGCGAGGCTTTGTGGAGAGACTGGACGAAACGATGCATGTGCTGCCTCCACAGACCCTCCCTTCTGGGCTGGATTTTCCTTGGTTCCCACTAAACAGCAACAGCAGCACCACTTCCCCTTGCTTCCATTCATTCATTCATTCGTCCACGTGTCCATTCTCAGCAGAGGACTGTGTCTGTCTCGGTAACTGCCATCAGTGTTTAGCTTGCAGCAGGGGTTCCATAGATGCTTGTTGCATAAATGCACCACTCGGTGCACATAAGTTTCCTGCCCTCAAGTCATCAAGGAGAGCAGGAGACGGAAAATCCGCAGAGACTACCCTCTGACGCCAGAAGCGAGCACGCACAGGATGCCAGGGGGACGTGCGCGAGAGGCGGGTTAACGCTCCGCAGTCAGGATGCCACGGGGACGTGCACGAGAGGCGGGTTAACGCTGCGCAGTTATCAAAGGTTTGGACGGGGCCAGCGGGCTGAGTGTCTAAGCTGGGCACTTGGTCGATCGACGAGATCCTGATGTCGGGTGAGGTTAAACGCCGGCAGGATGGCATCGCTCCTGTGCTAGGTTTGAGAGGTCCCTCGGCAGAGATAGAAGGTAGAGAGACGGCAGGGGCTGTGACCCAGCCTGGCCCTGCAGCAGCAGTGCAGAAGAGTCCCCGGGGAACCCCGGTCCTCCCCGCTTCCAGCCCCCGTCTGTCAGCGCTCATCTCTGCCGCTGCCTCCAATCTGCCCACCCCACTTCCTTTGGGAACTGCGCCTTTTACTCAAAACTGTTTTCCCCAGCCACTCGGTGGAGGTAAATAACATAGTCATACCCGGTTAAATATGGGAGGGGAACAGAAGAATTAAGAGATATTGGCAAGGGAGAAAAGCATATCGTTTCAGACTCGATTTGAAAATAGAGGCTTGATGGAACTGATTCTCATCACCCCTGGTTATTCTCTCCTGAACCATTTTCCTCCCTCCTTGCTGCATCTTTTTGCCTGTTTCTTGTCATTTAGCTTTCGCTATGCACCCTTAGTTTCTTTGTGTTTGCTATTTCTTTTGTTTCTTAAGACAAAAAAAAAAAAAAAAATACACAGTCAATGTATGTTTCTCCCTGCTTTCCTCCCCCATTTCACAACGCTGCACATGGATCCTGAGGACAGGGACGTTCACCAATGCCTACATGCCAGGCGCTCAGCGAGGGGCTTTGCTCCACTGCCTTGGCAGCCCCCATGGGAAACCCACACGGATAAAGTAGGTAGTATACTGCCCCCCCCCCCCGCTTTTTTATCTGAGATACTTGAGACCCAAAATGGTGATTGGACTTCCACAAGGTCTTCCATTTAGGTAAGTGGTGGAGTGTGAATTCCAGCTCTGGTTTTCTGATTCCAAACCCAGTGTTCTATGGAGTAGGGCTGAGAAAAGGAATTTGCACAGTTCGTAGAAAGACTGAGAGATCAAGTCTACACAGGGGATGGGGGGTTTAGGGAGAGACAGAAGTACCAGGGCAGGCATCCTCCTGGGTAAGATGCTCCGTCTGCACATCACATCATATATAATTATTTACAAGGGTTACGTGGTGCACCCTCTGTTTTTAAGATGGAAAGTGAGGAACAGGGAGCATTTTCTGTCTTACAGTGAGTGAATGTAAGACCACCAGTCTCCTTCCTATAGTTTACTGGGTGACCTTCCACAAGTTAAAGTTTATCTAGTATCTCTGCTTCCCTGGCCTTATATGGAAAATGGGAATCATGGGACTTGCCTGGTGGTCCAGTGGTAAAGACTCTGCACTTTCACCACAGGGGGCAGAGCTTTGATCCCCAGCTGGGAAACTCAGATCTGCACGAACATGATGGAGGCAAAAAAAAAAGAAAACAGGAATCATAGATGCAACCCTTTGTGATCACTGTGAGAATTAAGGGAGACAAAGTGTTGGGAAGAGCCAGTGCGGCATTCAGCATACGCACAGTTCCCGTTGCTCGTCTGCCTTCTCTTCACTCTTCTATCTCGCCACTGGCAAGACAAGGAGGATCGGGCTGCTTCGAGAGCAATGGAGGATGACGCAGTATCAAATATAGAAAAAAGAAGGCAGAGGTCACAGAGACAAAACTTCTTGCTTCACTTGGAAAGTCTTCAAGACCTTTCTGTCCGGTTCCTACTGGCTGTGAGTTGGAGTCATAGAAAAATCACAACAGAAGAGTGCAAAGGGATGGTGATCAATGATCTAGTCATCCATTGCACTGACTGCGATCGTGAAGACCAGAGAAACACAGCAATTTGCCTGAAGACACACAGCTTCACAATCCTGTGCTATTCATGGATTATGGGGGGGATTGGGGGGTAGACAGAGACAAGGATTCACAGCAGGGTGGGGTGGTGGTGGGGAGACACAGATTGACAGAGGTGAGACATGGAACCTTCCTGACTCCTAAAAGGGATTTTGCACAAGGGGAAAGGGTATAGGAATCCCTCCTAACTCCAGGGCTCCCTTAGCCCCTCTGGAAGCTGTTACCAGGATGGTTCCTTATCGGTTGCTGGGTTTGACTTGTCAACCCCCAGCACCTTCACTTCAACCCCCACCCCACCATGAGTGCCACTGCTGGATTCCAACCAGACAGGTCACAAAATGTGATGAAGGGAAGCGTCGCCCTATGCAGTGCTGTGGGTTAGGGGGGAAAATGATACCTTAAAACCCGGCAACGGAACAGATGAATAGACCAGACTTACCTGCCAGGGATGCCACCCGTGATTTGCAGCAAGATGGGAGAGGTTGGACAGCAAGGAATATCTTCATGTGATGGATTCATTCCAGGGCCAGACACTGAACTAAACCCAGTGCCTCTGGGCTCCAAGCCACAGCCCAACCTCCCAGTCTTTGTTCATGCTGCCTCCTGACTGAGCTGCCCTAATACAAGGGTCCCTGACCTCTGAGATCTAATGCCTGATAATCTGACGTAGAGCTGATGTAATAATAGTAGAAATAAAGAGCACAATAAATATAATGTACTTGAATCATCCCGAAACCATCCCCTGACCCTGGTGCATGGAAAAACTGTCACCAAGAAAACGAGTGCCCAGTACCAAAAAGGCTGGGGACCGCTGTGCTAATCTCTTCTTCCACACGCAGACATTATCCACCTTATAAAAGCCAGCCAAACTGATCCTTCTAAGAGCCCTGCCCCAGATGCCCTCCCCTCCTCTGAGCTCTGAACCCCTCCCCCAGGTTTCCACCCCTCCCATGATTCTCTAAGCTCACCTGTCCATACTTCTTATTTCTTTTGCTAGGTCATGAGATTCTTCTTAACCAGGAATGACTGTTATCTCCTCTGACTCCCTCTTGGTAGCCTAGCACTTTTTACAATAGCACCTGCTTCATAAATATGGGCTGACATAAGATTAAAACAGAGGCCCCAAGAAAGTGAGACTCCCTGGTCCGATTCACAGAAGGGGGTGCTGAGACACAGCGGGGGCCCAAGGTGCTTGGAGAGAGGAGGACCCAGAAGGACAAGGAACCAGGGAATAGTCTCCTAAGAGCAAGGGGTTCACCTGCACCCCCAACTCTCACCCCACTGCACTCCACAGCATCTATGAGAACAATGCCAACCTGGATCCTGCGGCATCTGGCGGTCAGACCATGACCGTGAACATCTTGTGTTCCGCCCGTGCCTTTTGCATCGCTGCCTCCCTGCCCCCCTGCCTTCAAAGTATAACTCCGTGTTCTTGTTCACACCATTTCTCTCCCTCAGCTGTTCTTCTCACTGCTTTATGTGAGCCTAATCTTTAGAACTCAGCTGCAACTAAACCAATCTGTCAGTGATCCTCCCAACCTCCTCATCAGTATAACATGAGAGCACAGATCTTCCCTCCACCCATCAAGAGATGAGTCTATTTCTCCTCCCCTTGAATCAGGGATGGCTGCATGATTTTCTTTGGCCAAACGGGCAATGCCAGAAATGACACAGGTAGGGACTTGAAAAGTGTCTGTGAACCAGGGTCTTGCTTTGTTCTGCTCCTGAAAACCCTGAAACTGCCATGGGAAGAAGCCCAGGCTAGCCTGCTGCTAACTACCAGACCTGCGAGAGAATCCACCCTGGTTCACCCAGCTGCCAGCAAACCTGCCAGCTGACCATGTGAACGTGAGACAACCTGGAGGAGGCCCGCCAAGAGCAGCAGCAGGACACCCTGCCTAAGCTCAGCCTAAACCACCAGTCCACATAATTACGAACTGAAAACTGCTTTATGTGTTAAGTTTGGGTGTGTTTGTTACACAGTAGTAGCTGACTGGAAGAACAATTCAGACGTCTCCTCCTTCGTGAAGCTGCCCACCCTCCCTCTGGAGCTGAGTTGGGGGCCCCTGCTCACTGCTTCCTTTCACTGCTGTGCTTATCACATTGCATTGTAATTATCAATTGAGTTATTTCACACATTGCTTACCCTCTGCTACCCAAGTCTCTGGGCTTCTTCACAAAAGCCTAGCCTCCCCTTGCTGCCTGCTGTCTCAAGCCCTTGCTCAGAATAGGTGCTCAAAACATGTGCAAGACAGAACCAATGGATACTGAACACTTCTCAGAGCTTGGGATCCTACCATATCCCCCCAGCCCCTCCTCCTCCTAATCAAAATCTCCATGGCCCTGATTTGAGAGAGTGAGCGGGTATTGATTGGCTCTGGCTGCATAGCTTCGGGAGCATACTCTGCCTGTATATCCCTTAAATAAGCCCCGTGACTGTTCGGTGTGTTCACAGCAGCCTTGATTGCAATTCAGCCTTTACCCCATTACTCTTATTTATAAGGCGGCAGAGCACAAAGCCCCAGGCCGTCAGCAGAATGATTACAGGACCCTTTTGACTTGCAATTCCACACCATTCAGAACAATTTAAACCCGCCACAGATGGTGCCCTGTGGCAGGAAGAGGACCGTGAGAGGAGGCCAGGCTGGGGCTAAGGAGGAGAAAAGGACCCTCCTGATTTTCTGACTGCATCAGAGGAGGAGGAGAAAAAGGCTCAGGATGACCTATGTCCCTCTGGACCAGGGTAGGGAGCTCCCAGATGATGATAAATCATGGACTTCTCTCACAGGGTCAGGCCCAGGGGTCCCTGTGACCACTGCTGGACTCCTTTTTATTTGATTTAAATTGAAGCCTCCTCAGTAAGAGGACAGAATGTGGCCCCCAAATCACCAGACTGCCAGTCAGGAAAAAAGAATTCCACTCCCGTCTTGGCTCTGTGACCCTAGGTGAGACCTCAGCCTCCTCATCTGTCAAATGGGAGGACTGATCCTTCCACCCTAACTCCTTCACTAGAAGATTAGAAGAAGGGAGAAACTCAGGGAGAGATATTTTGAATAAAATGGTGTCTGTGCCAAGTTCACACTGTGATTAATATTACTGAACCTGATGGAAGAGGCCTGCAAAACCGAAACGCAGAGGCTCTAGGAGAAAGACTACAAGTCCTTCCTGCGCGGTAACCCGCCAGCTCCCTAACACAGCACGGGATGAGGGCGAGGTCTTTGAAACCAACCACCGGGGTCCCCACCTCTGCCACTCTATGAGTTGAGCAACCTTGCAGAAATCACCTAACTTCTCAAGGTCTCATTTTCCCCATATAAACTAGGGGAAAAGCGTCATAATAATCACTAGAGTGTGGCTGGCAGGAAGGCACAGACTACACTCCTTCACCCCTGTATCCCAGTGCCTAGAACAGCGCCTGCGGTAACGTAGCCACTCTAATACAATAATGGAATGATGGACATTTATTAAGTGCTTATGATGTGCAAAGCTCTGTTTCCAGCTGTTTGTACATTTTATCACATTACATCCTCCCAATATCTCGATGGCTTGCAAATAACAATAAATCCACATATGGAGTGTTGAGATAATGCGTCTGCACAAGGCCTGACACCAGCCTTACTCAGTGAGGGCTGTAGCTAAGTGTGCTGCTCCTGCCACCGCCTCTTCTGCTCTACACAAATATGCTGCCCTTCTGCCAATTCACATGGAGGTTTGGGATTACTTGCCCTGAAGCTCTGGGGACCTGTCTTTGACTGTAAATTTCTGGAGAATAAGAATCACAGTCTGTCCAATCACCCCTTCTGGGTACTGTGGTTTCAACCTAGAATAGCATCTGGAGGTGGGACTAGGAACCAACATCTCTGAAGTATCACACCTCCCCACCCCCTTACCCTACTGCTGGCTCTACTTCGGGAACCACAGAAACTCAACTCAGACTGAGCCAACTCAGCCTTCACCACAACAGACCCTATGCTGGTGCTTTCAGACACCACTTTCCTGAGTCTCTACTTCTCCTGTAGAGTCAAGAAAACAAACTCAGAGAGGACAGGGAATTGTCCCAAGCTTTCGAACTGTGGTGCTGGAGAAGACTCTTGAGAGTCCCTTGGACAGAAAGATCAAACTAGTCAATTCTAAAGGAAATCAACTCTGAATATTCATCGAAAGGACTGATGCTAAAGCTGAAGCTCCAATATTTTGGCCACCTGATGAGAAAAGCCAGCTCACTGGAAAAGACCCTGATGCTGGGAAAGATTGAGGGCAGGAGGAGAAGGGGGCAACAGAGGATGAGATGGTTGGGTGGCATCAATGGATAGGGATATGAGTGTGAACAAACTCAATGGATATGAGTTTGAACAAACTCCAGGAGATGCGAAAGACAGGAAAACCCAGCATGCTACAGTTCATGGGGTCTCAAAGAGTTAGACATGACTTAGTGGTCAAAAATAAAAATAGTAAATCAAGAATTGGGTCAGCAAGAATCCAGTCTCTGGACATCAAGGACAAACTCTTGCGCTCCACATGCCAGATTCTGAGCAGCTTCCTGGCTTCACCAATGACCTGCTTCCCTTTCTGAACCTCACTTTTCTCACCTGTAAAATGGGAGCAGCCGCACCATCCTAGGAGGCTGTTCAGAGGATTTACTAGAGAATGCTGTTAGTGGAAGTGGTGCCTGGACCATACTCTCTTATTGTGAACTGTCTTGCTATCAAAGAACATAGAGAACCATGTCTCCCACTCCACAGCTTGTATGGGGTCTTCTCATCCACAAGGGCCAGTTCTATCACACAATAATTATAAATGGAAACTGGGAGCAGTGTTGTCCACCCCCCTGGTGCCCCACGCACTCATCCCATGCACCTCCGTGACTTTTTATCTTTTCTGAATTTTTCTCTTTAATGACCACTTGGTAGTTTAACTCCGACCACCATCATCACCACCCAGGTTCCTGTCCACAGAGTGATATATTAGGAACACACTAGAAAGAGTTATGTCACCAGAATGTCCTTGTGATGAGCAGGTGTGCCCATCATGAGGCCAACCAGGCAGTATGCTGGCATGAGAAGTGGGGACAAGGTTCGATAACTATCTCTAGAGAATATACATGGGAATCAGCCCAGGGGAGTCTTCGGAACACAGGAAGTCAAGTTTGCACAACCTCAAAGGACCTGAAGAGATGCCCAGCCAAGTGACATGTCATCTCA
This sequence comes from Cephalophus harveyi, assembly GCA_006410635.1. Lineage (NCBI taxonomy): Eukaryota > Metazoa > Chordata > Mammalia > Artiodactyla > Bovidae > Cephalophus > Cephalophus harveyi. The sequence continues at coordinate 24,516 of SJYT01012898.1, forward strand.
GAGGCGCGGATACCTCCTCATGAACGTCTGCCCTACTTACTTCCTGGAAGGCACCCACATCTCCCTTTACACACAAATGCACGTGTTCTCAAGCAGTCATTTTCCCATGCATGTGCATGAATACACAGACTGGAGCATTCATGTATGAACACAGACCCCAGCACAGAATATACCGGGCTGCACGTAGAATTAGAATTGTATGTACACCCTGCAGAACTGCTCCCTTCCTTACACTAGCATCGTGAGTAGCCATGCACACACGCACATCCATGCATCCTGTGACACACGTAAACGGGCCTCTCCATGAACACACACACACACACATGAGCACCCTCTGACAACATGGCAAACACAGGCCTATGCAAGGCCTCACACATGCACACTCTGTGTGTTCACCCCATTTGCACACTGCCGTGTGTGCTCCATCCTACACACCCAAACTCACACACGTACGTGCACTCGTATCTTACTCGGGTGCAGATGGTCACATTCGTGGGCAGAAATTCACATTCGTGCTCGAGCGTGGTGCACATACCCAGGATAGAGGTACTTCCAGCCTGAGGACACACCTCAACCCTCATTCGTGTCTTCATATAACTGACATCTGGGAAAGGCCCTCTCAGCCCCAGGAATATCCCTGGATCTGTCCTCCAAGAGGCCTGGTTTTGCACTCAAGGAGAAAGACCGAATCATTGCCTGCGCCACGGTCTCTGAAAGCTATCTCCTCTTTTCTGGTATGACTGACAGGCCCTCATGGAGCAAAGCAGAGCTGAACAGACTCTGTTCCTCAGCTGTCCATCCACTTAATGCTTTCTGATTTTGTTCCGGGGGAAAAAAAAAAATCCTATTTCAGTCCACAGTCTGATGCCCTTGAAAGAGAAAGACTCACATGAGGCAGACAGAGGCCACTGATGCCGGGTCCCGGGTGGCCCTGATGACATTCCCATGGGGCTCTGGCTCTGTGGACTCTGCAGGCAGCTTGGCTGGCAAGCCGAAGCTGGTGCCCTGCACGCCGGGCCTGGAGAGTCCAGAGCGGAAATAATGTGCTCTGATCCCCCTCATGCTATTCTGATAGCTGCACAATGCTCGGCACCATCACACACTGAACTCATCCGAGCCTCAGAATATTCTCCACGGAGCTATCTGCAAGGCCATTCTACAGAGGGGAGACTGGGCTTCCCAAAGGTGAAGCGCTTGCCAGGCTGCCCAGGCAGCCAATAGGGAGCAGGCGTGGTGATGTGACTTTGGGTCTTCCTGCCCCAAAGCAGTTTCTAGACTCAGGGGAACTGGAAGCAAGCGGGCCAGCTCTAGGTTATTGCCTGGAACCTTGCTGACTTTGGGCGCCCTTTCAGGAGACTCTTTCCAGAGAAAAGCACCCAGGGAATCAGACAAAAATGCAAGTAAGGATAACACACTTGAGGGGAAGGAGGAAAGGAGTAAGGAAGGAGAATAGGATAGTTTGGGAAGAGAAGGAGGAAGCGAAGATGGGGATGAAGGGAAACCGCTGAAGAGGCGGTACAGTCCATGTTCCTTCTGGTAATGTCTGCTGAGCACCTTCTCACTCTTGCGTCCTGTGAGAGCTGCCGGTGGGATCCTCCTCCAGGGAGCTCCCAGAGGAGCATGGGGGCAAGGTCTTTTTCATGTTAAAGTGGGTGCAGCTGTTTCAAAAATATTTGCACAATTACTTTCCAAATCAGCAAGGAAGGAGAAATGCAAAATGACCTTAACACGCCTCCCCTGTTCCTGGCCATAAATCTGCTCACAACAACAAGCATTAATTGCCCATCAACCCTTTCACACATAAGCTCACAATCCATTATACATTCATAGATATATGTGTATGTCCATACATATGGATGCATACATATTACACACACACACATGCATCTGGCTCAGACAAATGACACTAAGCAGAGATCACCTGGGATTTCAACAGCAGAGGCGGCATTCAGACCGCACAGCCAAGTTCCTGGTCCTCACTCGAAAGTGCTCATTCCTGTCACTGCCCCCTCACTGCAGCTGCATCTACGACCTGAGATGGCTGGCTGATCTTGACAGTACTGGCTGCTTAGCAGAGGAGAACACAGCTGGACAGCCCCTGGGAGATAATCCAGAGATCGCAACACTTCACTGAGGTCAGAAGAGGTGAAGCGTCTTGGCCAAGGTCGTTGTACAATAAACGTCTGGACCGGGATGAGGGCCTGCCCTTCTGACCCCCAGATCAATGCTCTTTTCTGAATGTGCCCGGTGACAGGCAATGCATTTTCAAGATGAGAAAACCTCACCTTGAGGTCACCGACCCAAAAGGAGGAACAGATATGAGAGAGCTCTCCTCTCCTAGACAAGGGTGAAAGGGCTAGAGAGGAAGTGATCCTTCCATCCCTGGAGCAACAGGTTTTAAAAAAAGCAAAACAAAAACAAAAACAGATGAGCCAACTGAGGCCCAAGGAGAGGAAAGGATATGCCTGAGATAAAATGGAGATAAAATGGCATCCAGTCCCATCGCTTCATGGCAAATAGATGGGGGAAAAATAGAAACAGTAACAGAATTTATTTTCTTGGGCTCCAAAATCACTGCAGACAGTGACTGCAGCCATGAAATTAAAAGATGCTTGCTCCTTGGAAGAAAAGCTATGACAATCCTAGACAGCATATTAAAAAGCAGAGATGTCACTTTGCTGACAAAGGTCTGTCTAGTCAAAGCTATGGTTTTTCCAGTAGTCGTGTATGGACGTGAGAGTTGGACCATAAAGAAGGCTGAGTGCCAAAGAATTGATGCTTTTGAACGGTGGTGTTGGACAGACTCTTGAGAGTCCCTTGGACACCAAGGAGATCAGAACAGCCAATCCTAAAGGAAATCAACTCTGAGTATTCATTGGAAGGACTGATGCTGAACCTGAAGCTCCTATGCTTTGGCCACCTGACGCGAAGAGCCAACTCGCTGGGAAAGATCCTGATGCTGGGGAAGACTGAGGGCAGAAGGTGACAGAGGATGAGATGGTGGGATGACATCACTGAACACGGCTCAGTGAACATGAGTCTGAGCAAACTCCGGGAGACAGTGAAGGACAGGGAAGCCTGGAGTGCTGCAGTCCACGGGGTCGCAAAGAGTCGGACATGACTGAGCGACTGAACAACAACAAAAATGAAGCAGGCTTCTCCAGCAAAATCTGGGCTCCTTTCCCAAAGGATCTGCTCTGACCAGCACTGGAAGCCATTGAGTACTGAGGCTGAAGAGCAAAGAGGTGGAGACAGGCACACGAGTAGCTTGGCCCCAGAGGTGTCCCTCACCACTCCAAGATCTGTGAGCAGAGCCAGCTCAGGGCGTATGGCTTGAGGCCACACTGGGCTCAGTTAAGCTTAGTTAAGGCTCTGCTGTCACCATGCTGAAAGTGTTAATAATTTGTGAACAAGGTGCCTCACATTCTCACTTCAGAGAGGTCATAGCTTCGACACTTCCCCTTCAGCGGCCCTAGCGGCCTCAACGCTGAATGCGGTAGTGGTGATGGAGCTAATTTGGCAGTGTGTGAACTCGGCACAGTCTGTGTCTTGCCTGCATCCTCCTTGGCACATGTCTTCCCAGTTCAGGCTGATAGATTCTTCTCCTAAAGGTACCCGTGCTCCACCCGGGTCCTTCCTAACCCTCCTGCAGAGGCCAGAAGTGCCAGGGGGTTTGCTGTCCTCCACCTGCTTCACATAGCCCTTAGCCAGTGGCAGATGGGAGGTGGGGAATCCATGCCCCAGCTTGGGATGATCTTTGGTGTATTCTAGACTACTGGGCTTCGCTTGTAGCTCAGTTGGTAAGGAATCTGCCTGCAATCCAGGAGACCTGGGTTCAATTCCTAGGTTGGGAAGATCCCCTGGAGAAGGAAACGGTGGCCCACTCCAGTGTTCTTGCCTGGAGAGTCCCGTGGACAGGACTGGCAGGCTGCAGTCCATGGGGTCGCAAGAGACGACCATGACTGAGCGGCTGAAGCACCACCACCACCGGACTACCCCCTCGAGTTCCTCAGTGGGCCCGAGTCCCTGAGGCCCACAGGAGCCCCTGCTCAGCTATACACCTTTCACTGGGTCCTCGCCTGGATCTGCCTCATTTGCCCTCTTGGGGCTTACTGGGACCACTTCCCAAATACATTACTTGCCCTCATCCCCTTGTCCCAGGGTCTGCTTCTAGAGGAGCCTAATTTAAGACAGAGCTGCCGTGAGCCTCATAAAGATACTGCACGTAAAGTACTTAATGAAGCATCAGGCATAGATTCAAACCCTCAATAAATGGTAGGCTTACCACTACCTCCCTGCCAAAGCTACTTTATGAGAAGATATGAGGAAGATGACAGAACATTATAACTGATCGCTAAATTTATCCTTCTAATGAAATCACCTCCGCAGACCCTGCTTGTGACCACTCAGGAATGATGCTCATGGTCCCACTTCCCACCAGAGGCAGACGCCAGTCTTTCGGGCTCTTAGAACTCGATGCCAAGGGAAAGCTCAAGGATTCACCAGGCTCCCTTCCCGGCCTCAGCAGCAAAAGGGAAGCACAGACCCACCCAGAACCTCAGAGCTTAGAAACCTCTGAGCATCTTGTCTACTCTTTGTTTAACAGATGCAGAAATTGGAGGACAGAAGTATGCCCAAATATGCCAAATGAATATGTGAAGGGCACGTTCAGAAGAAGAACTCAGGTGGTCTGTCACCTATTCTAATAAACCTCATTATTCATGATTTATACTTTCCTTTTAATTACCCTATGCGCACACACATACATACTAGAAAGTAACCTCCACAGCTGCAAGGATTTTTGCCCGTTTTGTTCACTGCTGTGTCCCCCAGGAACCTAATGGAGTGCCTAGCATATATTAAGTGCTCATTAATATGTATTAACTGAGCAAATGCCCTTCCCATGAAACCCACCGTATATCCCTGCTGAAGTTCTTTCTGGCTTTCCTCGGGAGAAAAATTCCAAAGGGCTTCGGAGTTGGCCCCCATTATGATCAGAATAACATGGTTAAAATGGGGACCTGGAGCCAGACCACCAAGGGGACCCCTGACTCCACTAGTTAGCATCTAGAAGACTTTGGGCAACATATTGACCCTCAGTCTCCCCATCATTAAATAGGACAGCTGACTGCATTTATCAAAGGAAGTATCGAGGGTAAAGCACCAAGCCCAGGTCGACACACAGTGCAGGCTAGCTATCACTAGGGTAGAGAGAAAAGGCCCCTCGCCTCCAAGGCGTCCCTCCTGCTGCTAATGTCGTCAGGGACGTCTTCCAAACTGTGAGGGGATGCACGGGTGCTCGTGCAGAGGATGCGTGCACACCTGCCCATTTGCATCAAATTAATGAACAGAAAATAACGACCTGAGAAACTTACATCCTCCTCCAGTGGCTTCCGGCCCTCCCACTGACCCCCAGGAGAAAATATCAGTGAGGGGCTGCCGTGTCTCCAACAAGCCAGAGAGAGCAGCCTGCGGGCTCAAATCCCCTTGGCTGCTAGCCCCAAGGGCTAGAACGTAACCTCACTGCTTCGCTTTCATTGTACTTATTTTTATAGTGGCCGTCTAATTTTAGAATGTGATGCTAGTTTCCATTTGTCATCACGATATTTAAGTTTCCATTTATAATACATAGATCACTTTAGGAAAAATAAAGAAGAGAACGCAGATGTGGCCACAATGATGATAATATTCCTGAAATGATGAAGATTTGGGAGTTCTGGTCTAGACTTGGCTCATAAGTCTCCCGAGAACAGGGGCATGGGGTTCAGGGTTTCGTACCCAACCCTGTCATTCACTTATGTGTTATGACTTTGAATGGACCTGTTTGCTGCCAGAGCCTCCATCCTCCAATCTCTAAAATGAAGAGATCAGAAGTCTGAGAGCTCTGAACCTTTTTGAAATGTGTTGAATCCTTTCAGGGTTCCAATAAAAACTGGAACAAATCCGTGCAAAACGCATCAAGGCCCTGTGGCCGCCCCACCTGTCTTCATGATGTCTCACTCCCAATGAAAGTCTGCAGACTCCAGAGACTGCTGGCATCCCTTTGTTTACTAATGTGGTTTCACCTTTTATGTCACTTCCCCTCTCCCTGCCCAACTCCAGACAAAGGAAATAAAGCCACCGAAAAGCTCCCTTAATTAGAAGGTTCCCTGGTGGCTCAGACTGCCCGCAATGCAGGAGACCTGGGTAAATCCCTGGGTCAGGAAGATCCCCTGGAGAAGGGGAGGACTACCCACTCCAGTATTCTTGTCTGGAGGATTCCAGGAAAAGAGGAGCCTGGCAGATTACAGTCCATGGGGTCGCAAAGAGACACACCTGAGTGGCTAATAACACGTTGCATAACACGGGAGCTCTGCTCAGTGCTATGTGGCAGCCTGGGTGGGAGGGGAGTCTGGGGAGAACGGATACGTGTATATGCGCGGCTGAGTCCCTCTGCTGTCCCTTCACCTGAAACTGTCGCAACACTGTTCATCAGCTATGTGCATGCGTGCTCAGTCATGTCTGACTCTTTGCAACACCATGGACTGTAACCCACCAAGCTTCTCTGTCCATTGGATTTTCCAAGAATACTAGAGTGGGTTGCCACTTCCTTCTCCAGAGGATCTTCGCAATCCAGGGATCGAACCTGGGTCTGCTGCGTCTCCTGCATTGGTAGGGGGATTTTTTTTTTTTTTCTTACCATTGTGCCATCTGGGAAGCAGGTTAAACAGCTATACTCCAATACAAAATAAAAAGTTAAAAAAAAAAAAGACCCCTCGTTTAGAAACCTGACTCGCTGCAGAGCTAACACACAGCCCTGGGTGCCAGTGCATCTCTTTTGCCCCTCTCTGTCTGCACTGAAGTCCCCTGGGTGGGGTTGGACGGAACGGGTCTTGGGAAGGACATGTGTGGTTATGGCCGACCTTCAGGATACTGGATCCCGGTGGCTCAGTTGGTAAAGAATCTGCCTGCAATGCAGGAGAACAGGGTTCGATGCTTGGGTCAGGAAGATCCCCTGGAGGAGGGCATGGCAACCCACTCCAGTATTCTTGCCTGAGAAATCCATGGGCAGAGGAGCCTGGCGGGCTACAGCCCACGGGGTCGTAAGAGTCGAACACGACTAAACCACCACAGGACGCTGGAACCCTGGGCTTTGGTGCCGACCTGAAGCTCCACATTCAGAAAACGAAGGTCATGGCATCTGGTTCCATCTCTTCATGGGAAATAGATGAGGAAACAGTGGAAACACTGTTGGACTTTATTTTTGGGGGCTCCAAAATCACTGCAGATGGTGACTGCAGCCATGAAATTACAAGACGCTTACTCCTTGGAAGAAAAGTTATGACCAACCTAGATAGCATATTCAAAAGCAGAGACATTACTTTGCCAACTAAGGTCCGTCTAGTCAAGGCTATGGTTTTTCCTGTGGTCATGTATGGATGTGAGAGTTGGACTATGAAGAAGGCTGAGCGCGGAAAAATTGATGCTTTTGAACTGTGGTGTTGGAGAAGACTCTTGAGAGTCCCTTAGACTGCAAGGAGATCCAACCAGTCCATTCTGAAGGAGATCAACCCTGGGATTTCTTTGGAAGGAATGATGCTAAAGCTGAAACTCCAGTACTTTGGCCACATCATGCGAAGAGTTGACTCATTGGAAAAGACTCTGATGCTGGGAGGGATTGGGGGCAGGAGGAGAAGGGGACGACCGAGGATGAGATGGCTGGATGGCATCACTGACTTGATGGACGTGAATCTGAGGGAACTCCAGGAGTTGGTGGTGGACAGGGAGGCCTGGCGTGCTGCGATTCATGGGGTCACAAAGAGTCGGACACGACTGAGTGACTGAACTGAACTGACTCCTCTGTTTGGATTATTTCTTATCTCCTGAGTTCTAGCCCCAAGGAGCCTGTGAGCAGAGGACATCCAAGAGACAGAGCAGTCAGACCTCCCTCTGCTGCAGTGAGGCCTCAGGGTGGTGGGAGTAGCATTCAGCTCATCAGTGCATCAGAGTGAGAAATGCGGATCCGGAATCGTGCAAACAACAGAGCGGTAATACACAGCAGGTGATGATTAACTTTACCTTAAGGGGCAAGCACGGTAAGTCTCCTGGACAGACGGTGCCCCAGTGCAGCCATGAAGAGTGGACAGATGTTTGCCAGGTGAAGATAACAGGAAAAGCTTTTTGGACACAAAAGTGCAAAACCCATGCTGAAGAAAAACAAGTCCTCAAGTGTCCCTGGCTCATGACACTGAGGACGTGGACTTCCAGGTGACCTTGCAAAGTCACGGAGATGTGAACCTCCAGCATCGCCCGGTCCCGACAGGTATAAGACACTGGGGATGATCTCGGTGTGAACCACGTGGTCATCTGTGATCAGAAAGCTCAGGATAGAGTCATCACCTGTACTGAGGACCAGGGCCTGCCTGTCTCCTGGCAAATCGGAAAAGGGTATCTAGGTCTTGAAAGCCAGACCAGACAAGACCCATCTTCTCAAGGTTTTAAACATTCTCTGGAACTTTCTTTTTTCCTTTGTGCCTTGACACTGATGTCGCTGCTTCTTAAATGCTCCTTTCACCCCTCTCTCCCTGCAAATCCCTTCCTTATCGGGAACAACAACAACAAAAAAAGTATGTATCACTTCCCTAACTAACAGGCAAAGGCTTTTAACAGGTTTCTAATGCACTGCTAGACAACGCCTTAAGGCTTGAATCCCCAAGGACACCTCTCTGAAAAGGATACAGAATCTGTAGCTACTGGGGCTTTAGATTTTATTGTTTTCATAAAACACTACTAAGAATGTGTCTGTCTCACTCACAGGCAGACACACACAGAGTGAGTCTGCCTACCCCCACCCTGAATGTTTAAGTGAAGTGACATACAGATGGAAGCCTAATTTATTTTGAACAAACAGCATCCCAGGAAAACCAGAGTCTGCCTTAGCAATGAAGAGACGGGGTTCAAAGAACGGGTAACGGTGGTCAAACCTGAAGTTCACTTCCATCTCCCAAAACCTCATTTAAACCTCTTCAGTTCAGTCGCTCAGTCATATCCGACTCTTTGCGACCCCATGAATCGCAGCACGCCAGGCCTCCTTGTCCATTACCAACTCCTGGAGTTGACTCAGATTCACGTCCATCAAGTCAGTGGTGCCATCCAGCCATCTCATCCTCTGTCGTCCCCTTCTCCTCCTGCCCCCAATCCCTCCCAGCATCAAAGTCTTTTCCAATGAGTCAACTCTTCGCATGAGGTGGCCAAAGTACTGGAGTTTCAGCTTTAGCATCATTCCTTCCAAAGAAATCCCAGGGCTGATCTAAACCTCTTACCAAGATCTAAATATCGCTCCCCACTTTACCAACTCCAACACAAGGCCCTGCGGCCCTACAGCTGCCCTCTTAGTTCCCCAGGGTTTCCTGAGTCATGCCATACTCAGCTCTGACCTAAGTAGGATTATTTAAGGACAAATTCTTTCAGATCTTTCTGGTCTCCAAAGCCTTACCTAACCTTTGATATTTTTATAGGTGATGGCTCAGATTCTTGCTGATTCATATTCCACCAGACTGTCCCCTAAGACCACCTGAGTCAGTTAAGAAAACTGTTGGAATTGGTTCCAACGGAAGGACCCAAGAATGATCTGAATTTCAGATACTATAGTAGGTGCATGAGAGAATTTCTCAGCTGGGTACCTTTGGAATGGCTCCTTCGAAACACACCTATGACATGAGTAAAAAATACTTACTCCAACATACCCTGATGTTTTCCATCAAAATACTTTGAATTTAGAACCTCAAGCTTTGTTAGAATCATACATGCTGACACCTTCCTAAATGACCTAGGTACTTCACAAAGTTTTATGAACCTGAAAATATTATACAAAGTAGGTTTCTCCCCTTTTCTGTATTTTAAAGAATAAGCACAGAAATACTTAGGAAATCCTTATGGAATCGTAAGTAGTGAAACGGTAGAGCCTGTCTTCTAGCTTCAAGAATAGCAACCCAGGAGCATTGTCTATGTACTCGACCAAGTGCTAAGACAGTGAAGCTCAATTGCTTCACCAGCTTCCCCCCAAATGCCAATGGAAGGGAGGCTGACAAGCACGTGGCTCTGGAGCCAGCCTGGATTACAATCCCACCTGGACTTCTTACCAGACATGTGAACTTGGACAAATCCCTCTATCTCTCTATAAAACTCAGATTCCTCATCTACAGAAAATAATAGGATCATATCACTTTCCTCCCCAGGGCTGCTGTGATCTGTGCAACATCTGGCAAACAGAAGTTCTCAGCAAATATTATTTCTTTCTTCACAACTTTGTACTTATTTCTTCGAACTCTTGAGCAGAGCTTCTCACTGTGCTTTCAGTTCCCTAAATTCAGTCCAGTGGGCCAGCTCTCCCTAACTCTGACCTCTTGAGATACGTCTTTGCTAGAAGACTTCTTAATTTGAATCTCCTGCTCATCGTGGGAAGATGACAGTAACAGGTAATATCAATTGAGAGCGTGGAATGTGCTCAGAACTTCTAAGTGACCTAAATGAGTTACTTATTTCATATCACCTTCACATTAGTGTTAGGAGGAAGATACTCGTACCGATCCTATCACGCTGTCGTTCAGTCGCTAAGTTGTGTCCAACTGCAACTCCATGGACGGCAGCCCGCCAGGCTCCTCTGTTCTCCACTGTCTCCCAAAGTTTGCCAAATTCATGTCCATTGGGTCAGCGACGCTATCTAACCATCTCATCCGCTGCAGCTCCATCACACAAATGATAAAAAGCAGACAGACATAAATGAAGTGCTAAAAGATCTGATCACCAATTGCGAATCACGCACGGTCTGGAAGCCCAGCCCGTGCAATTAACCACTCCCCTGTAATGGCCCCTGGCTGCGGACTTTGCAATCAGGCAGCGTTGTGAAGTGTGTAGGCTCCGACAGAGACTTCCCAAGCACAATTAAGTCCCTACACACGAACCTTCAAGTTGTGAACTTCTGAGGATACGAACGTGCGTCTGTAAGTTGGCTCTCGTGTCTGGAGTGTGTCACGTGTGTGCAACCTCTCCACGTGGCTGTGCTTTTCTGTACTTCACTGCGCAACACCGTATGGAGTAGGGTGTCCCAGGTGATTCAGGAGTAAAGAATCCACCGGCCAGTGTAGGAGGCACAGGAGACTTGGGTTTGATCCCTGGGTCAGGAAGATTCCCTGGAGTACTGGAAGAGGCACTCCACTCCAATATTGTTGCCTGGAAAATTCCATGGACAGAGGAGCCTGGGGGGCTGCAGTCCATGGGGTCGCAAAGAGTCAGACACGACTGAGCGTGCACACATATATGGGCTGGATAGAGTACAGAATCTTTATCTTAAGCCCAGGATGTCTGGAACCAAGTATAGCAGCAGTAGTGATATAGCTGGTGCTATGGTACGTTTCAGGGTACTGTACTGTAAGATTAAAAATGTTTTGCTTCTGTGTTTCTTTTTTAGGCATAACTGTTATGAACCTATTACAGTACAGTACTATATAGTCAACTGCGTTAGCTGGGTACCTAGGCTAACTTTGTGGGACTCACAAACACACCCTTGAAATGGAACTGATTCATCTGTAGGAGATTTACTATACCTCCAGGTAAGCCACTTCCCTCACTCTGCGCTTAGGGATCTCACCATCAACTAGGGGTAATTAAACAGTAGACGTAACTTGCTGAACAGTGTTGATAATCCAATGAAAGGGAAGGGTGGCGAGGGCAGGGGAAGGAAGGAAGGACAGGAGGTATGGCAGGCTTTCTCTCTATGGCAGGGTCTTCACTCTCTCTCTCTCACAAGAGCCTCTCGTGGAGCTGGAGGGAGGGGAGGCCCTGGAGGGATGATGCTGCCGGTCCCTGGACCGCAGTGCACTCTGTCCAGGAAGCAGCCCAGAGCCCCGCCTGGAGGGACACAGAACAACACTCTCCTAGACGCCTGCCTCCTGTGCCCCTGCCCCCAAGAGCAGCTGGGCACGGACTCCCTAAAACCCGCAGGCTGCTGGGCCCCCCACTTCCAGGCTTCTGGGGGGGCACTGCGGGGAGGAGAGCCAACCACAGGCCGGCACGGGGCTCGCGGCTCCGTGGCAGACAGACGGCTGGCGGGGTCCGAGGGCAACGTGGACTCCGGCCTGGAGATCCTTCTGCCTCTGAGGCCAAGAGAGGTCAGAAGCTGCCCGGAGTCCGTGAAAGGCGGAGGAGAGCAGAGCGGGGCTCAGGAGGGTCCCGGGCTCTGCGGGTGCCCTTGGCTCCCGGACGATGACCGCGGAGCCCCGGCTCTGTTTGCCGCTCCCTCTGCTGCTTCTTCCTCCTCTGGCGCCCTGTGCCTTCCCCTGTCCCCTCGCCCTCTACGGTCCACCCACTGTCACCAGGCGGCCTCCTCTGTTTCACCCCACTTCTCCTCTCCCCCTGCTTCTCCCTCTCTGTTACACACGTGCACACACTCACAGGCACACACACATACACATAATTCCATCTCCCTCAGATTGCTGAAGTGAAACCATTCTGGAGCCTTTTATGTTGTTGAAATAGCCTTAGACCCCTAAATGGGATTTCCAAGCCTCAGGGAGCATCCCCCGTATACATCTCTGTATACAGTTCTGCCTCCATATACACCATACACCGCCCCCACCCACCATAAGCCCGTGGCCCATCGAATACCAGCTCTGAAAAGGCACTCAGGGCAGGCTCTATTCAGCTGTCACTCACTGCTGCATCAGGAGAGGCTAAAACACGCCTGGCAAACAGCAGCTGCTCAGTACAGACGCGTTGAATGAACACATTCATGAATGTAAGTTCGTGACCCCGTTTTACAGGTGGGGAAACCAAAGTTCCGAGACAGCTGAGTCTCCTGCCCAGGATCACGCTGTGAGTTAGCAGCAGAACCAGGATTTTGCCTGTCATCTCATTTCTTACTTCCCAGCTATCATGCTATTGTCAAACCCAGGCTTTTTACAAGACGCTTCAGTGCCCGGTGGTCCTGCGATCCTCCGGGGAGGGGCAGCACTTCCATCCGCTGCCCGTCATCGACCCCGTCGCAGAGACCACTCACCTCCCCCACTAGCCTTGGGAGAACCACAGGGAGGACTCCCCAGAGAGGGCTGGCCCTGAGACAGGAGCTGCCCACCGAGTGCCAGGCAGTGTCCCTGACACTCGGTGAAATCAGGCCAAGCGCCAGCCCTTAGCTGTCCACTCCAGAGAGGGGCCGTGACCCAGGGCGGAGCGCCACCAGGACCGGGTGTGTGGAGATGGCTGAGCCCCGGGTCAGAGGTGCTGGGACCTCATCAAGGTCCCGGAGCCAAGGTGGCCCAGAATCGCTCTGCTTTCTTTCGGATTCCTGTTGGAGCCACAGAGACGTGCAGGCAGAATGGAGCTGTGGGGCCAAGTTACAGGATGCTCACTAGCGAGGCTGCGTGGCCCAGGGTAAGGGCGCTATCTCTGGGGCCAGCCTGACTGAGTTCAAATCCCTCCTCGGCCACTCACTGGTCTGTGTGCCTTTCACAGCAGCTCGTGTTCTTTAGGCCTCAATGTTCCCATGTATAAAATGGGGATGTTATAATAATGCTTCTATCCTTAAATTTTGTGAGACTGAGATACACTATCATGTGTAACATGCTTACAACTTACAACTTGGGCATAAAAAATCTGTATCTTATAAATGTTAGCTATTATCATCACCATTCATCTGAATATAACAGGGCCACAGTCATCTCACAGCTTAGGTTACTCCAAACTCCCCAGGCCTCTGCTAAGGCTTGGTCTGTCTGAGACTTTCCTGCTTCCTGGATGAAGGAAGAAAACAGTTGGGAGACTCAGCAGATTTTGAAGAGCCTCTGGTACAAGAGAGGCCAGAAACCCAAAGTGAAAGCGAAAGTCGCTCAGTCGTGTCCAACTCTTTGCGACCCCGTGGACTATGCAGTCCATGGAATGCTCCAGGCCAGAATACTGGAGTGGGTAGCCGTTCCCTTCTTCAGGGGATCTTCCCAGCCCAGGGCTCAAGCCCAGGTCTCCCGCATGGCAGGTGGATCCTTTGCCAGCTGAGGCACATGGGAAGCCCTGAACCAAGGTCAGGGCCAGTTGAGTCGTCCTCTGCTCTCCGAGAGACCCGTCACCTTTATCTGTTTTCCCAGCGTGGGGCACCAGGTAAAAGTGAGTGGTAGTCGCTCAGTCTTGTTTGACTCTTCGCAACCCCATGGACTGTAGCCCACCAGGCTCCTCTGTCCATGGAATTCTCTAGGCAAGAATACTGGAGTGGGTTGCCACGTCCTCCTCTAGGGGATCTTCCCAACCCAGGGACTGAACCTGGCTCTCCTGCACTGCAGGCAGATTCTTTACCATCTGAGCCACCAGGGCAGCATGGCTGCTAACTCATTCATGAACATCACTCTGGCAGGGACTCAGCACACAGGTGTGCAATATACTCCTCTTGTGATGAAAACATGGGGGCCTCCAGTGGAAAGGAGGTGCCCACGATCGCCCAGGACCGCCCGAGCCAAATGATGACCTACAGCCTGCGTCCCAGCCACTGGCTGGCACGTCTTCCTCCCGGGCGCCCTGGGAAAGACCAAGGGTTCCAGAAGCTCCCAGACCTCACTGTGACAAGGCACTTCGTGAAAACACAGTTCTGCAGAAGGACCGACCCTGATGCCGGTTCTGCTGCTGTGAGGGGTGGGGGCTCAACTGTCACTATGGGAGGCAAGTTAAGGCAGCTTGTGTTTTACACAGGGTACCACTTAGAGAACTGCTTTTTCCAAAGGCTCTTGGGAAAGTTCCTTCCCTTTTTGCTCTAAGAGAACCATTTATTCCAATAAGATCGAACTAATCATTAAGGGCCGTGCTCCTCTCTGAACATGATTTTTATTAAATATGTAGTGAGGCCTTGCAATGAGCTGTTTTATGCAGATCTACAGTTGCACCTTCATGTGACAAATACTGGATGTAATTTCACCCATATTTTAACCCAGTGCTTTCTCCTGGCGGCCCAGTGAAGCATCCAGCCTAGCAGAGAAAAAAAAAAAAAAAAACCCTAGATTCTATCAATTTATAATTGTAAAGCCTCAGATAAGTTACTGTCCTGTGAAATGGGAACAAGAAACCCATCCCCGTCCACTTTAAGTCCACTTTAAGTGAGGAGTCTGAATTTCTGCTTGTCAGTGGTCCCAACTTCACATATGAGGAACCCGAGGCCAAGAGATCAGGACATGAGTTAAACCGCCTGAGACCCACAGGATGCTGGGTGGCTCACACGGGCTGCCCGATTTCCAGCCCCACTGTCTCTCTCCTACCTCCTGCATTCGAGGATCTGATGCACTGAAAGCTGACTTAAATAGGGATTGCTTTAAATAAGCCTTTTGGTCCTCTTACCCACAAAACGAGGACAGTGAAAATATCGACTTCACGGGGCAGCAGGGAGAGTCAAATTAAGCCGCCAGGTGAGCTTGTTTGGTAGGTGGGGGAGAGACGCATTGATTTAAGAGATCACAAAGGCTTGTTTCCCCTACTTATTTAACCCCAGTAAGGACTGATAGGGCCCACATGCGGTCACATTGATAAGATGGCTCATTATGCCAACCTTGCAAATGAAGAATAAAATCACAGACGGATCAAATTGCCCAAATGGCATCCTGTTATCTCACTGGTGACTATCTTCTCAAAGCTGCGAGACTACCAGATTCCAGACCTCTGGCTACGTGACCATCCCTTCAGAGAATTTGCCATTGGTGGGGTATAAGAAGGATTCTGTCACAAAAGGGAGGACGCTGGTCCTCCTTCAGGGCTGGTCACCCTCTTTTCCCTCTAATAAATTTCCCTTTTCTTGTCTGACTGCCCGGCTCGCTCTTTTTTTCTTTGCACTCGCCTTACACGGACCACTGGGATTCTCCTCAAAATGCCTGTTTCCAAGGCCCACCTCCACTGGCCTCAAACAGGAATCTGGCAGGGGCCAAGGTATCAGTGCCCACCTGGGCTGACTTTGTGCCCAAGTCTGAGAATCAACACACAAGACTGTTCTGCATGTCTCTCAGTGGAAAAGATGGAAAGACTTTTCCATATAAGATCATATTTACTTCTTAGAATCAACCAGTTAGGAAACAGAGAGGTTAAGCAAGGCCACAGAGCTAAGAAGTGGTAGCTCTGGGCTTCATATTCCATGAAGGTCTAACTGTGAAGTCCACGTGGACCCTATACTATCACTTTGCCCCTCTTTACTGACGAGATCCAGTACCTCTGCTGCCTTGCAAGGCTCTTGGGAGAGTAAAGCCTCTCCTGTGTCCTCAGACTCTGGACAGCTCGGGGAGATGTATGAATCACCCCTTTCAGAAGTCTCTGGATTCCTGACCTAAAGCCTAACCTAGGACTCAGATGGTCCCTCCCCGACCCCAAGCTCCCCACAGGGGCCACCCACCAACACCACATCACAGAAAGAACAGCAGCTCATTTCCTCTTTGCATCCCTGCCTGACACAAACACAAAAGCAGGAATGAAGAAATCCTCTGGAAATTAAAATGTGAAGAGTGCGGAGGCAGTTTGGGCTGCTGGGAAGCCTGACATCCCGGCTCCTTGCTTTCTCCCACGCATTCCTGACGCGTAAAAATGCCTGTCTCCTCCACCGCTCTGTCAAGCAGGGACACGCACTGTGCTCCGTCAAGTTTCCTTCACTTAATGTCAGACACAGACAGGAGGAAAGTGAAGTCCCAGCCCAGCTGGTGAGAGGCACACAGCCACTGATCCATGGGAAGGAGACCTGGCTATGAGAGGCACCTAAGATGTGAGTGCAGGCTCTGGGGCTTTTGGCAATAGCATCCCCTCTCTGGGTCTCAGTTTCCTCATCTGTGAAATGGGGTTAAAGTTCCCAAACCACAAGGCCCAGCGCTTCTCACAGCATGAGGCATACAATGTGTGCTCAATGAGTATTTATAGATCGAACGGAGGAACTGATGAGTCCCTAAGCGATGATTCAGTGACACGCCTAGATCAGTACCAGGTCAAGAGCAGATGCTCAACAAAATAGTTGTGACACTGGGAAAACCCCTTGTACTCGCTAGCTACAGTTCTCTATCTGACTTCCCTGGTCCTCTAAACTACCCAGAACTTCACAATCTCCTCCCCACCCCTCCCTCTGCTTGGGCATCCAGAGTCAAGTTCCCTGCTCAATGAATGAATAACCTCACGAAATGATTCAGGCTAAGGTGCCAACCGCTGCCAGTGACTAATTCAGATGGGTGGCACCAAGTCACAGGTCCCATCTGCCTTTCACTCACTGTCATGAACAGCCAATTCTAAGAGAGCAGGGGTCAGCACTGAGACAACATTAGGAGATAGGGGTAGAGTGGAGCCTGGGCTAGATTCAAATCAAAGAGGCAAAGCCAAGCAAACCACCTTCTCTAGCAGGCCAGGTTCCGATGTCCCAGAGCCGGACTTCTCCACCTTGGAACTACTGGTGTTTGGAGCCGGATCATTCCTTGTTGTGGGGAACCTCCTGTGCTAGGTGGGATACTGAGGAGCATCCCTGGCTTCCACCTACTAAATGCCAGCAGCATCCTCCTCTCCACAGGTTGTGACAACCAAAAATGTCTCCAAACATGGCCAAGTGTCCCCAGGGGGACAAAATTGCCTCCTGGAGAGAACCACTGGTCTACAGTAAAAATAATAAAAATGTACCACCCCAATAATACAGACCAGTCCTAGGTGTTCACTGGAAGGACTGATGCTGAAGCTGAAATTCCAATACTTGGCCACCTCATGCGAAGAGCTAACTGACTGGAAAAGACCCTGATGCTGGGAGGGATTGGGGGCAGGAGGAGGGGGACAACAGAGGATGAGATGGTTGGATGGCATCACCGATTCAATGGACATGGGCTTGAGTGAACTCCGGGAGTTGGTGATGGACACGGAGGCCTGGCATGCTGCAATTCATGGGGCCACAAAGAGTTGGACATGACTGAGCGACTGAGCTGAACTGAATAATACAGAGCTAATCAGCTGCAGGTTCTTGAACACACCATGATGTCTCTTACACCTGCAAATTCTGTTCCCTGCGTCTGGCATCTCCTCTCCCTGTCCTGTTCCTGCCTCCACCACCTGGCTAACCTCTACCGCTCCCCACTCCTGGGCCAGTTCCTCCACCAAATCTTCCACAGCCTCCTAAAACCGCAGCAGCAGAAAGATGCTTCCACGTGTGCAAGCAAGTTATGCTCACTCAGTCACTCTTGGTTATTTCTCTGCACCCCGGAAAGAAACCTTGCGTTCCTGGAGGGCAGGGTCCCTGCCCTGATCATGCTTTAAAGCCTGAGCTTCTAACACCATGGCCTGGGCAGGAGCCAAACACTGACGCTTGATGATTGCCTACAACGTGTCAGACCCACTGGGCATCTTATGTCAACATGTCCTCACACCGACGTCCAGGCGCTTTACAGGCTATTATCACCACACACGTCTAGTGAGTAAAGGCCTCCTGGAGAGCGGGGAGGACTCACCAGCGTCACACAGGCCGTGAATGGCACCACAGGGCGTGTGGACTCAAGACTGCATGGCTCCCGCTATGCCAACCTGACCTGTCTTTTCACTCGTGAGTTCATCTGTCTTGCTTCCCGTGACAGCCGAACGACAGAGCCCTCTGCCATAGCTCCTTGGGGCTCCAAGAGCACCCTACTGCTTGTTCTCACACTAGGCCCCCCCAACCTTGCTGTCTCTGGGCGGTGGGGTGGCCCGCAGAGGGATGTGGGTAGTGTTGACGGTGCGTCCTGACCCCAGCACCGCACACGCACAGGTGGGCTCTAGCTCGGAAGCGGGGTTCCTCCCCAGCTCTGCTTTCTAAGCAGAGGATGCGGGCATCTTCAACACACTCTCCTGTCTCTGGCGGTGTTATTACACTCCTTCAACCTACCCAGTAATGGGGACCTTCGGGGGCTAGAATAGAAACAATCATTTTTTTCTCCTCTCTCCTAGAGTCAAGATCAGAATTTAATAAAGGAAAAAAAAAAAAAATACTAAGGTATTCCAATTCCTCCTCTCTGCAGTTTTTTTTTTAATTTAGTTTTAGGTGTGATGTTACATTGACAGTCCTGAGGGCTGAAGTTTATCCATTCTCATAATAGGTCTAATGCAGACACAGAGTAAGCCATTTTTATGCACACACAGAGGCACGCACACAGCTTGAAAAATAAAACAATTTATCTCACAAAAACAAAGAAATCAGCTGCAATAAACTGATCTGGGCACAGTCTGCTTGTCCCATCTCTAGATTCCTGAAGCCACATTCTCCAATGCAAATTGACATGCCAGGCAATCAATTAAGACCTTCCCTCTGGCCAAGCACCACACCACTGTTTGATCCTATCTGCTTTCACTAAGTGCCTGGGATTGACTTCTTGGTTCTGGCCCTTCCCAGGCTGTGTCTCTTCAGAGAACATGAACATTAGCTTCCAAAATCTTTTATGGCTTTGCCAGCCTTCCCATGTCCCAGTGAGAGGCCCCCAACTCTGCAGAATACCATCCTGCCTCCTGCTTCATCCTGAATCACCAATACTGCCTGCAGAAAAAGAGGCTGGGAGGAGTGGGGGAAGACTCCATGACGACAAAGAAGCCTTCAATATTAGAAGTCAAGGTGATTTCAGTGTGAAATACATCCAGGATTGACTCTCACTCCAATATTAGCTATGCCCCTCATATGGAAGCATGTAAGAGACATTCTAATTATTTTTTTTATTCATGTGCATTTTTCCTGTCTTTTCATTGTTGGAAGCTAGATATATAACATATACACTTTGCAGATGAGGAAATAAAGGCTCAGAGTAAAACTGAGCTGAATCTACTGGCATTTAACTCAATTCACACAATCAAACAATATTTACTAACAGCCTAACTGTCAGCTGAATCCCACGGTAGACCCAGGGGCCACAAAATGGAACAAGACAGACACGGCCATGTGCCCTTCTATCCAGGGAGAAACATGTACCCATCAGACATATGGTGCCCACAGTCAAGCAGAAAGCTAGCGGTGGGATAAGAACAGCGAGGCTGTGGAGGCTGAAGGAGGAGACCCACACCTGGAATGATCTTGCAGGCTCATGGGAGGCTGCAACAATTCCACTGAGAGCTGTAAGGTCAGGAGGGCTTTCAAGGAGAACAAGAACAAAAGTATTGCATCCGGAGGAAGCAGATGTGAATGCACAGGAAAAAGCAGTGAATACGGTTCCTTCAAAGAACTGGATGAAGCGGTGCACGGCTTGTACCTGGGTTTGAGGGAAACATTGACAGTCCTGAGGGCTGAAGTTTATCCATTCTCATAATAGGTCTAATGCAGACACAGAGTAAGCCATTTTTATGCACACACAGAGGCACGCACACAGCTTGAAAAATAAAACAATTTATCTCACAAAAACAAAGAAATCAGCTGCAATAAACTGATCTGGGCACAGTCTGCTTGTCCCATCTCTAGATTCCTGAAGCCACATTCTCCAATGCAAATTGACATGCCAGGCAATCAATTAAGACCTTCCCTCTGGCCAAGCACCACACCACTGTTTGATCCTATCTGCTTTCACTAAGTGCCTGGGATTGACTTCTTGGTTCTGGCCCTTCCCAGGCTGTGTCTCTTCAGAGAACATGAACATTAGCTTCCAAAATCTTTTATGGCTTTGCCAGCCTTCCCATGTCCCAGTGAGAGGCCCCCAACTCTGCAGAATACCATCCTGCCTCCTGCTTCATCCTGAATCACCAATACTGCCTGCAGAAAAAGAGGCTGGGAGGAGTGGGGGAAGACTCCATGACGACAAAGAAGCCTTCAATATTAGAAGTCAAGGTGATTTCAGTGTGAAATACATCCAGGATTGACTCTCACTCCAATATTAGCTATGCCCCTCATATGGAAGCATGTAAGAGACATTCTAATTATTTTTTTTATTCATGTGCATTTTTCCTGTCTTTTCATTGTTGGAAGCTAGATATATAACATATACACTTTGCAGATGAGGAAATAAAGGCTCAGAGTAAAACTGAGCTGAATCTACTGGCATTTAACTCAATTCACACAATCAAACAATATTTACTAACAGCCTAACTGTCAGCTGAATCCCACGGTAGACCCAGGGGCCACAAAATGGAACAAGACAGACACGGCCATGTGCCCTTCTATCCAGGGAGAAACATGTACCCATCAGACATATGGTGCCCACAGTCAAGCAGAAAGCTAGCGGTGGGATAAGAACAGCGAGGCTGTGGAGGCTGAAGGAGGAGACCCACACCTGGAATGATCTTGCAGGCTCATGGGAGGCTGCAACAATTCCACTGAGAGCTGTAAGGTCAGGAGGGCTTTCAAGGAGAACAAGAACAAAAGTATTGCATCCGGAGGAAGCAGATGTGAATGCACAGGAAAAAGCAGTGAATACGGTTCCTTCAAAGAACTGGATGAAGCGGTGCACGGCTTGTACCTGGGTTTGAGGGAGCAGGGACAAGGCACGCAGGCAATGAGGCCGGAGAGATGAACAGAAGTCTGGATCCTGCCAGGCCTTGCAGGCCACGTTAGGGTTGAGAATTTCCCCTGATGGCCTGAAAGGAGCTTCCGCAGAGATTTCAGCACCTTATAGAGAGATGAGATTTGTAGGTCAGCCCTCTGTCTACTCTACCTGCAGAAGGGAGAGACTGGATCTGAAGGTAGTTGGAGCAGCTTAGGAGTGGCATTGAAGAAAATGTATTGCAGGAGGCAGGACCTCTCCTGGGTGACGCACAGCTAGAGAAGCAGGGGTGCCTTGGGCATCCTGGGGAAAGAAAAAGAGTTGAGCACACTGCATGTTGTGCTTCAGGAGCAATAAGCTTGAGAGGGCAGGAGTTGAGATGTTGCTGGAACAGCTAGTTGGCGAGAGACTGCAGCATCATGCATGTAATGGATTTAATAATAAAGTAGGCAGACAAGAGACGCCATCTGAAGTGTAGATTCCTGGCCCTGGTCCCTCAGGGAGAGACCGGTGACAAGCCAGGCTCTGGCAAGTCCGGCACAGACTGGCCTGCCCTTCCAGAAGAAAGCATGACTGCTCTGAATTATCACATGGCGGGTCTGGGCCAGAGTGCAGGGCTCGCCTCTCACCCCCTGGCCCCGCCACACAGACAACACAGCCCCCTCCCACCTCCTCTGTCGCCAGGCGCTCTCCAGGGCCCCTCTCTGATGTCTGTGGGAGCAGCCCGCTCAGCTGGTCCAGAGTCTGAGCTGGGCTGACCTAGACAGATCATGTGACCGAGAGCTGGGCACTCCAGACCGGAACCCCACTCTCCTTACCGGGTTCAGAGGCTCCTCTTCCCCTCTCCCACCAGGCTCTGTAAAGATGAAGGGTAGCTCATCAATTCCCCTTCGAATTACCTGCTGTGCGTCCCCATGGAGACTGATAAGGAAGTAATTAGGATGGACATGTGGGGATTATAGGAAGGGAAAATGTTCCACTGTCAAGATAAGACCACTTGCCCACTACCCCCTTCCCTGATAAATGACTGATCAGGACTGAGGGATTTTTAGAGACAGAGAAGCCGAAAGGGGAATCGGGGAAATGGAACAGAAGAAGCAGGGTAGAAATGTAACATGTCATGTCAGAGCAGTAGGGGCCCTGAACTCTCTCATCAGCTCAGGAGCCCCACGCTCCAAGCCTTCGGACACCAGCGTGCGTGCTCAGCTGCTCCATGGTGTCTGACTCTGCAACACCATGGACTGGAGTCCACCAGGCTCCTCTGTCCATGGAATTTTCCAGGCAATTTTCCACGGCGTGGGTGGCCATTCCCTACTCCACTTTGGACCCCAGGCTGGTATTCAAATGAGGGAAGCGGAATGGATGGGGGGAAAGTCAGTAGCACATACATGATGATAAATGGCAAGTGACACTCAGCCTTAGGGACAGGGACTCCATATCCCTTTCAGAGGAGTCAACCCAGCGGCACCCTGGCAGTGCGCTGCCATGCAGGAAAGAAGCCCAGTGCTGGCAGCTCTTCCCATTTTTCCAAGAGAAGCTGGAAATCCAGCTGTTGTGTGAAATTTCTCTTTTTTTTTTTCATTTTGGAAACCAATCCACTTAAAAAAAAAATTATTTTATGAGCCAAGCAAAATGATATCTGCACTCCAGATGTGGCCTGTGGGCAGCCAGCTTGAGATCACTAATTTTAATCCAATGCCTTCTTTACAGACATGGAGACTAAACAGACATTCGGAGTCAAAAAGGACCTTGCCCATGGTCACAGAGCAAGTTTATGGTGGGGCCAAGGCTCAAAGGCTCAAACAAACTTTTTAACTCCCATCCTCCCACTTTTCACAATACTGAAAGCTGGCGGCTGATCACAGATCACAGGAAAAAAACAGCCATGTTAATAACACCAATGAAAGAACATTCTACAGCAGGAAATGAAGAAATCGCTTCCAGTGGTGGCAGCAGGGGAAGGAGGAAGGGTAGACAAAAGGCTTCATATGGAAGGGACTGAACCACATATTGTTTTCATATGAGAATCTTGGAGCAACCACTTCTACATTAGAGGGTTGAGATTGAGGATATGGGCACAATCCCAACCCTTCAAACAGCTGGGTGGTAGACTGGAGTAGGGGGAGGCAGACCCATAAAGCGATATGGGTGATAGTGTTGCAAGTGTCAAGAAAGGATCTTCAGAGAAACCAGGCCAACAAAAGAGGTGTGATGATGACAAGAAGATTTTCAAAGATAAAATGACACTTAGGACAGAGTTTGAAGGATAAACAGATTCCCAGTGGATAGGGGTGATAAGCTATAGGTCAAACATCAAGGACTGGGACATCTGAGACCAAGGGGAGGGCATGGATTCCAGGCAAAGGGAGCATATAAGGAATGATCCTGAGACGTAAAGGCAGGGGAGCATATGTATTGGGAAGTGGAGGTCATTTTAGCTACAGGGTTTGTTCAGGAAGGTAGCCTAGAATGGCAGGGCTGAAGAGCGAAGTCAAGCCTACATCTGACATGGCCAAGTGTGCAAAGCAAAGAAGGATGTATGTGTCAGGTAAGGGAATGGACAGCTGCTGAAAGTCTGTGAATAAAGAATGGAGGTACTGACATTATCAGTGTGTTGTCTAGGGAAGAGTCACTGGGTAATATGTATACAGTGAACTGCAGGATAAAAACCTGATGCAGAAGCCCCTTGGAAGGCTGCTAAGAACTCACAGGTCCTTGTTCAAAAACTGTTGAGCAACTCTCACAATCCAGGCGCTATGCTAAGAGCTGGCAATCCAGCGATGAAGAAAGCAACTACTCAAAACACACACGGCACACTCAGCATGCACCCAGCACCCTTTGAGAAGAGGGTTTCAGCCTCAGCCACTTGAGAGCCAAGCACAGAGCTTGACATAGAATAAGGGCTCAGGAACGTTTGCTCCATTTACGTGGACAGGCCCAAAGGATAAACTCAAGGGCTGAATTTGACTAACTCCAGCAGAGCTCAGTTAGAACCAGACATGAAACAATGTTTACTGGTTCAAAATTGGGAAAGGAGTACGTCAAGGCTGGATATTGTCACCCTGCTTATTTAACTTATATGCAGGGTACATCATGAGAAATGCAGGGTACATCATGACAAACGCTGGGCTGGAGGAAGCACAAGCTGGAATCAAGATTGCAGGGAGAAATATCAATCACCTCAGATATGCAGAGGATATCACCCTTATGACAGAAGGCAAAGAAGAACTAAACAGCCTCTTGATGAAGGTGAAAGAAGAGATTGAAAATGATGACTTAAAACTCAACATTCACAAAGCTAAGATCATGGTATCTGGTCCCATCACTTCATGGCAAACAGATGACAGACTTTATTTTCTTGCACTCCAAAATCACTGCAGATGGAGGCTGCAGTGATGAAATTAAAAGATGCTTGCTCCTTGGAAGAAAAGCTATGACCAACCTAGATAGCGTATTAAAAATCAGAGATATTACTTTGCTGACAAAGATCTATCTAGTCAAAGCTATGGGTTTTCCAGTAGTCATGTATGGATGTGAGAGTTGGACCATAAGGAAGGCTGAGCACCAAAGAATTGATGCTTTTGAACTGTGGTGTTGGAGAAGACTCTTGAGAGTCCCTTGGACAGAAAGGAGATTCAACCAGTCCATCCTAAAGGAAATCAGTCCTAAATATTCATTGGAAGGACTGATGCTGAAGCTCCAATACTTTGGCCATTTGATGCGAAGAACTGACTCAATGGAAAAGACCCTGATGCTGGGAAAGACTGAAGACAGGAGGAGAAGGGGGAGGTAGAGGATGAGATGGTTGGATGGCATCACTGACTCAATGAACATGAGTTTGAGCAAGCTCTGGGAGATGGTGAAGAACAGGGAAGCCTGGCATGCTGCAGTCCACAGGGTCGCAAAGAGTTGGACACAACTGAGTGACTGAACAAGAACAGCAAGCAGAGCTCAGAGGCATGGGTAAGAGAGAAGATACACAGTGGAGATCAGCAAAGATCTCTGATTCTGAGATCAAGATTCTGAACCTGTCTTGGGATTTTGTAATTGTTTGCAACCCTGAACAATTCCCTTTTCTGGCCTGGGCGCCAGTTTCCACATCTACAAAATCGAGGTGCTTGAGCTAGTTCAAGCTTCTATGCCCCAAAGGTCATACATGAAACTGAATAACATGATAAAACGGGGTTTGATATGGAGGAATAGAGCATAACGTGTGCAAAATCTCTGAGTCTGAAAAACAGGGTGTCGAGAAGAGGAAGGGGAGGAAAGCCAGATATGGTAACCTTTGGGGCTACTCAGAGCTGAGGAGCTGGATATCTGCCCATTTCCCGAATCACTTCTGTACCTTGACCTGCTCCTGGAAAGACCTCAGGTTGCAAGGCCATTGCCGTTTCCCCTCACTTGCATTATTATAATTACTGAGTTCATTGGTACTCTGAGCACTGCAGAAAAGCACTTTCCAGATGACTGTTCATTAATCCCTCACCACCCCTGGGCATGGTAGAGACTGCAGAGCAGCCTCATTTTTCATCCCAGGGAAATGGGCACAGAGAGGAGCTAAAGAGTCACTCAACCAGGCGGATGCTGAGTCAGGACTCGAACTTGGGGTCTTTTTCCAGCCATTCATCACCAGCCCTGGGGTGGATCCAGCCAGAGAGGCACCAAGTGATTGAACGAATAAGCAATGAGCTGCTGCAGGGAGAAAGTGATGGCGAATCCTCTCCAGAGTGGGAGACAAATAGGAGTCTCATGGAGAGAAAAAGAAGACTAGATGCCCTTTGGAGACTGAAAGGGAACCTGCAGGCCTTGGGTACCATCCCAAGGAGTCTGGGGCTTAAGAGATGTCTCATCTAAGAAAAGTACCCTCTGCTAAGAGGGTCATGGAAGGTTCACCTCCAGCTGGAGAACCAGAAATGGGTGACCTGCTACAGGAGGGTGGGGAAGACTTACAGGAAGAGAAGGTATTTGAATTGATTGGCCTCAGACAAGTCACACACACACACACACACACACACACACACATACACACAGAGCAGATACGGGAAGCTCGATTCCCAGCTCAGAGCAAACGGCGGCTGCTCTGCCTTCTCCAGGTTAAGGAGTAAATTTGTCCAACTCCTGCTTCCAAGCTTCTCATTCTTTAACGTGCATTCAGGGTCCCTGTCACTAGTGGGTAAGGGTGAATCAGGACTGGGCTTTGAAGGAGCAGAGGAGAGGAGAAGCACCCAGAAAGGGGGAGAAGAAAACCTGTTGTTTTTAATCAACTAAATGACAAGGGAGGGGAGCAGGAAGGAAGGAAAAGAGAGTGGCCACAAGCACTTACATCTCCAAGATCACTTGGCAAGAGGTGAAAGCTCTCAGGACTCTGTGCAGAGTGGGCCCTGCTCGGTTGCTGCTGAGGTCGTAAATGCAGGGCCCAGAAAAGCCAGGAGGTTGTACCGGTAATAGCTTCCGCTGATTGCTTACTGTGTTCCAGGAATGGCCCTGGACACGTCAGTAGTAACGGGCGCGATGACCATTTTCAAGCACACGCTGTCCTGGGAGGCTGTGCTGGGCCCTTCTTGAGAGTGAGCTCTTTTAATCCTCAACCTGCCCTGAGAAGTGCGAACTACTATCACTGCCAAATCCAAGCAAAGAAACAGGCTCCGAGAGGTGGCGGAGCTTCCCCAAGGTCGTCAGTGGCTGGCATAACAGGGACTCAGCCCAGGACTCGGTGACCCCACAGCACTCACTCCTAGCCTCTCTGCACCCAGTGGAGCACTTATTTCTTTGCATCTATGGCTTTTTCATTAGAAACTTCCAATGCTCAGTCATGCCTGACTCTTTGCGACCCCATGAACTATAGCACGCTAGGCTCCTCCCTCCATGAGATTCTCCAGGCAAGAATAATGCAATGGGTTGCCATTTCCTCCTTCAGAGGGTCTTTCCAACCCAGGGGTCAAACCCACCTCAAGTGCGTTGCAGGCAGATTCTTTACCACTGAGCCACCTGGGTTTCCCAGCTTTTCCATTACCAGGGGCATAAGCTTACGGTACCAGGGGCATAAGCTGATGTGGCCTGAGACCCTGAAGGAGAGATCCCCAATGAGCCTGGCTGCTCCCCCTTCATATCCTCCTGCCAGGACGCTGCAGCCAGGGAGGAGTGATCCTGAAGCCACACGGTGGTAAAGAACCCTTCACTGTTCCACACACTCTGCCCAAGGCTTCAGGAAACCCAACTGGCGTGGTTAAGATGAGCCCAGCTGAGGCAGAGAAAGGGAGCTGAGCCAAATGCTGGAGACAGACGGAAACACAGAGCGCGGCTTCTCACCCTGAGCCCCGCTCCAAAGCCCCTCGAGGTTGGTTCCTGGAGGGCTCCCTGGGGATGGAGGCCGGCCCAGAGCACAGAAGGGGAGAGAGAGGAGCAACGCCTTTGACTCTGGGCATGAATGCCGTCAACAGCCCACGGACCCCATCTGGACTTCAACGCCTCAACTTGACCTTTAGTGTAAAACCCTCCCTCCACCCAAATAACCTTTCTCTGCCCCCTCTGCACCAGCCCCCTTCTCTGTGTCAGACACCAAGAATACAAGGAGGGAGAGAGAACACTGCCGAGATGGCTCACGTTCCATCCCACTCCATCGAAAACATAATCTTCTCTCAGCAGGGAGAGAACCTCCCCACCCCACCCCCCAGTTTAGCGAGGCAATTTCCACCTTCCCTTGGAGCCGGTTTTAACTACACACCTGAGTCCTGGATACAGGGATGGAAATGGAAATTAGCTTCAGTTCAGTTCAGTCGCTCAGTCGTGTCCGACTCTTTGCGACCCCATGAATCGCAGCACGCCAGGCCTCCCTGTTCATCACCATCTCTCGGAGTTCACTCAGACTCACATCCATCGAGTCAGTGATGCCATCCAGCCATCTCATCCTCGGTCGTCCCCTTCTCCTCCTGCCCCCAATCCCTCCCAGCATCAGAGTCTTTTCCAATGAGTCAACTCTTCGCATGAGGTGGCCAAAGTACTGGAGTTT